>JAGDQP010008159.1:0-28434 GCA_022664845.1 Lepisma saccharinum
CTAGAGAAAAGAAACGACCGAGACGACGTCCAAATGTAAGATGGGTAGATGAAATCAAGCGTTTTTCAGGAGCTACATGGATGAGGATATCAGCAGACCGAGATATGTGGAAAGAAAAGGGGGAGGCCTTCATCCAGCAGTGGATAGAAAACGGCTGAATATGATATATATATATATATATCTGTGTGTGTGTGTGGGTATGTGTGTGACAACAGTACTTGGCGAATATCAGTACTTGGCGTAAATGATTCTAGAATCAACTTGAAACTTGAGAAAAGTAAATTGCATGCTGTAATCAAAATTTCTGTACGCACAACCTCACAATTAACCTGGTGATGTCGAGGAAAGACATGTTAGTCATCATTCAGGATAACTAGTAGCCGGACGTTTTGAAGCTGAGAGTCAGAGGAAGAGGAATGTCATAAAGATTTTAGTGCCTTGATAAAGGATGAATCTTCAATAAGGAAACTTTACGCTTACACACACTGAAAAAATAAAACTACAAGTTACCCATGTTATAAGCGATCTCACTTTACGCGTTTTTTTTTTTGGGGGGGGGGGGGGTTAAATAAAACAAGTATAATAATGATAAACGTCCGGTTGAAATTTATACACACATATATTATACTTATCGATTTTATGGATGAATCAGAACTCACAAATAAACATTTTCCTGCGATGGGGTGAAGAATAGATCCGCTTTGTTGTGGAGCCCTTGAAAGATCTTTCAACGAGATAAATTACACTTTTTAACCACGTTGAGAGTGCAATTAGAACCAATTAATTACGTAATGTGATATGTTCTTTCTAGAAACTAATTACCCCAAAAGAAGATCATATATGGAAACTATATTATGGGTTATAAGAATTAAACAATTTAGTAGCAGCAACTATGTTAAAGCGTACTTAAGTCTACGAAATCTGTGTCTTAGGAAATTCAGCTAAATCAGTCAACTCATATATAGTTAAAATATGAGGTAAATTTACAATAATACAGTTAAAACGACCAATCCATGGTAGACATTTGCAATAAAATGACTGGTAAAGAATGGTATTCTTAACTCATATTTTAGAGTTAAAATAACGCGATTTATTTCATCGTTCAGATAGTAAATTCAATTATATTAACGGTAGTTGCTATCAAACATTGAGTAGGTTTCTAAGAGCAGAAAATGCGTGATTTAAATCCATTCACTCTTTTGCAACTATCACGTTTGTTCACATACAAACATATTCTCGCAAGTTTTCACAGGCTTAAGTAAAAAAAATATTGATTGTCAATACATGTGTGAAGTATAAAAGCTGTGGTTCTCGATGATGGTTTGACTCTCTTACGTGCAAAGTCACAGAATTAGCATTTTGTTGTTATGTAGTGGAGAACCTACTAGTTTACTTTATATTCATTCCTGTTATCGGTTTGGGGGTCGATTTATACAAATGTAAGATCAGATTCAGTTTTCCCCGAGTTTCCAGCCATGCGTCTTTACTAGAATCATCACCATCGACTTCTAGTTTCAAAGTCACCTGTCTCTCTTAGGCGCCTGTGGTTTCATTATGAAAAATTCAATAAATTATGACAAAAATGTCATAGTTATATGTGAATTTTAATTTCTCTTTCCGGTTGTCTCAGGCGACTAATGTTGAATGGAAACCTTGATTCATACTCAGTGGCGCACACTTCCTTTCAAGGGGTGCAGCACATGAATGCAGTAAACACCCACAAGTGCACTTTCCGTGTTGAGTGTTTCTCTATCAGGAATGGATAGGTTTACTAACAGTTTGGGTTAACATAACAATGCATAAGTTTGCAAATATTGATGATTGTAACTCGCTAGTGAAAAACAATCAAAAGAGACTCTTAACGTTCTCTCTCTAACAATGATGCAGCACATTAATGTTTATCTGTAGTTTACCTAACTCGATTTGTTCTCGTAAGGTGTGTTTACTCAGAAAGACTGGAGCACATTTTTCTCATGACGATTATAAATTACTGTTAATATTCATACCGAGTGTTGGTAAAACGTTGGCCCAAGGCTACCGATGTTTTTTTTTAACTTACATCATTCTGCCTTCAATACGTCACTTCCGAGAAGACATGTGACATCATCTATATGGCGCGATCGTACTTATTAAGAGCTTAATTTAATACATCTTAAAGATAAGAAACACAACAAACAAAATAAAACTGTCTCTATTATGTAATAAATAGTAAACCAGATACAGTAAATTTGCAAATACTCTTCAATCTTATTCATCATATTGACGACTGTATTATTTTCTTACGCGCACAATTTGAAGGCTTTCTCCATTCAAAAATCCAGTACAATTTATGATTTTTCACAGGAGATAAATACCGTAAAAGAGTAAATAGATTCATCTGTTTATGCTTTTACGAGGTAAAGTGTACGCAACCAGAACGGTCAGCGTAAACGAAATCTACTGTATTTGGTAATTTATAACATATATCTCAGTTTGCTTCTTTCAGTAGCATGTCCTCCCTTGCAGACCTTCTGCGATCTTTCCCTGATTAGCAACTACTGCAGTAGATAAACATTTAGCTTATGTCTGAGTATAATTTGAACCGAATTTAGATATATATTCGACATAGACAGTTGTAGTTCGCAAAATTCGTATAATTAAAGTAGACGCCTTATGCTGGTGACGTCATTTTAAACCGTCATGCCTATTTATCTACACTACCTTGCCATTAATTACCGGACACTCATCGGTTCAGGTACATTTGGAGCTGGTTGGAGTCAGTATGACGTATTGCTGTTGTAACATGGCGAAGAGTTCAGAGGTGCTCTTGGGGCGTAGTTGTCTGGCCCTCAACTGGCGTTCCAACTCATCTAAGAGAATCTCAACCGGATTGAGACTGGGTCTTTGGGCTGACTACTAGAGTTCTAGCACCCCTATTTCCTCAAACATGATAACATGTGCTTTATGAATGCCAGCAGTATCGTGTTGAAACACAAACGGGCCATTACCGAACTGTTGCCATAGTGTGGGAAGCGCCGAATTCTCCAGGATTACTTGATACCCTTCGGCCAGCGTTTAGGGTTCCATGCACTAACACCAGGGGACCAAGGCAGAACCATGAAAAACCGGCCATGATTCCTCCATCGCTGAACTTTACAATGGGGACAATACACTCCGGTAGGTACCATTATCCGGGTATTCGCTATTTCCAAACACGTCCGTCAGAGTGCCACAATATGTAGCGTGACTCATCACTCCACATCACTTTTTTCCATTGTTTCATTGTCCAATGGCGCCGTGCGGTGCACCACTGAAATCTGTGGCAAGTGTTTAATCGGGATAAGTTTGGCTTATGGGATGTTGAACGTCCATGGAATCCTAGAGCAAACAGCTCGCGGCGAATTGTGCGTGCACTTGCGTCACTCCCAGATGCCTCCTGAAACTCGGCGGCTATGTTGTCCAACGACATTTGACAGCTTGCTTTCACTACACGGAGATATCGCCGGTCCCTGTTAGACAGTCTTCGAGGCTTACCTGGTCGAGGCTGGGGTTTTATCACTCCCTCTCGTTCCCATTTCAGTACCTCATCAACTGTTGCCCAGGCATCTGGAACTTGTCAGAGATGGCACGTATGGAATGACCAAATCGGTGTGCACCTATAATCATGCCCCTTTCCGCCTCATTCAATTCTTGCCGTGCGCTCATGTTGACTGTTAGCGCTTGTATTCCCCCACCACCACCACCACCTGATCACTCACCGTTATCTCACTGCCACACCATACGTATTTATGACGCTAAGACGGGTTTACTGGCTGTTTAGAGGGTATCCGGTGATTAATGGCAAGGTAGTATAGTTTGCCTTCGTTGGCTTGGCATTCGGCTGGTCTTCCTGACAGAGGTTTTTCCAGGATATTTCCACAGTCACATCAGGCTAATATTGGGACAGTAACTTCGAACTAGAACCTGGCTCACTTCCTTTCTACACCTTTTCTCTTATCATATTCCAGTCTGAGCCAAAGATGCCAAAACGCCAAAGATAGAATATAATTCAATAGTGTTATTCATTGCAGAGGCCAATGCTGAGAGAACGGTTAAAATTCAAGTCCTCCTCACGACGATCATTCTGATGGATACTTACTCGTGTATTCTATCACTAACAGGTGAATATTACGACTGTCTAGAATAGACATACTGTATTTGCATCTTTCTCTCTCTCTCAATCTTTTTTTAAAGAAGCCGAACCATCTAGTTGTTTATTAAATGATTAAGATAGATGCTCTGCCCGGAGGCAAGTATGTGACTCCATGCTCTGTTAGCAAGGTGAGCCAATGAAGGTTTGCCATATAATCTATCAGATGAATGTAAAGTTCTAAGGACAGGGCCTACAGTTTAAAGTAGGCTCTGAAACACTTGTATTCCCACCGGATATCGAACCTGAGACCTCTTCCCTCCAAAGCATCAAACGTAACTACTCACACGTTGGGGACACTTATTCAATAAACGTATGGTAATAATTTTTATTCGACAGCAGTGAATGACGGAATAATGCCATTTTCTAACAACTATAGTACGTACATCGATACCAATTTTTATATAAATTTAATGGTTTCCAAGCATTTCTCTAGTTTTTTCTTCGTGAGAGCAATTATATTAACAATTAAAATGTTTTCTATTCATTTTCGAGCGCAAGCTAAACGCAGGAAAGACAAGAAGAAAGTTATAACTGCAGAAGGCTACACAACAATTTCCTATTCGGTATATAATAACATATCATTAGATGTATTTACAGCACGTGTTGACAATCCAGTTGATTTGAATGCGGCGATAAACGTTTAAGAGACACGCAGGGAGTAATTGAACTCCTGGTCATGTTTGCTGGAAATGAATATTCTTTCCTTGTCTTAAATGGCAACATAATTATTCATCTCCTTCAGTCTTTAGGTCATTTACAAACAAGATAGAGGTTGTGAAGTATGGGTCAGAATCGTATAGCCTACAAATTTTACTACCATTTTATAGAGTTGTTCGCCGAATCCAAATCTGGCCTCCGTTTTTATCTTCGTGATATAGTTCTTGTGTTATCCGCATAGTGACACGCAAAATGTCATAAACGAGGTGGTACGGAATAGCAATTCCAGCTTCCAACGTCATTTTGTCAACAATGCTAGGGGGCGTCCAAGCTATCAGTCAAATTTCATATTTTTACGAACATCTTCAAAAAGTCCATTACAAAATGTGGCACTCCTGTTACAACGCGTTAGTTCGTGTTTTGCCGGTTCTCAGTTCCTTCACCCGTCGGCAAAACAAGCGTAACGTTTTGTTGGTAACTGGACTCCTGGTGCAATAGCCTTTGTAGGTTTTTTTTTATAACCATTGTAAGATAGGAATAAAAAATTACATATATTTCCAAATGTAACAAAATACAGCTTTCTAAACCTATATACAATGCAGTATGTGGAGGATTTTGTTTTACGCAAAATGCGAAAGACTACTGTAATTTGCTAAGAGCTTGACAACATTTTAGCAACAGTGCTATTAGAATTTAGCCTTACCGAAGTCCTTCTCAAGCAGAGAATAAGAGTGGGAGTTGCTATACGAGACGTTCTTAATGCGTGGCTTTTATCGTCAAAGAAACAAAACAATTATGAAATTTCACTTTAAAAATATTTTAAAATAAATAAATAAACAAAAACAAATCTCACCAAATTTCTGAGATTTTCGAAGCGTTAGAGGCGACCAGTATAAACTACCCTTCTGAAACTAATGGTAAGGGTAAAGAATAGAGCTTAGGGAAATATAATTACGTTGGAAGTGCTCTACGTTAAACCCTGCATATCCATAAATAATTACAATAGGGAATGTCTATCTTTAATAAAATTATGCATACTTCAATGCATATATTGTTGTTGTTGTTGTTGTTAACAATAATAACTCGTTATCACATTTAATTTGCTTACTAGCGCATAATGATTGAGAAATTTGAAAATTAATAGACAGGTTCGATGGAAATGAGTGTGTTTGGCAATCTACCCGTAGCCGTTAGTTGGTCCAATGATAATGCAATAAGTGATGAAAAAATATATTCAAGGTGATATAATCATATTTCTCATTATATTGTGGTAAGGCAGCCATAGAGACTGAACAACGCCAGTTTACTCACCTCAGAAGCACGTGAGGTGTAGTTTTTACCCCTTTTTTTTCTTCTTCTGTTTTAAATTTTCTGAGTAGCGCTGAGGGACGTGGGGGTTTGAAATAAATGCTTTTCCAAGCAAGAAGCAAGGACGCGCGGCAACAACTTGGACGCCCTTCCCTTGTGTTCAGTCGGTGGAGCAGAACGCGACACTCACTCATACACGCGACTCATACCATGACGTCACTCGGAGATCATACTTTTTTTCTTTTAATTGTTTTCTGTAGAATTCTTGAAACTCACCTGCTCTTTTTTGACGTTCTACTTGACTTCCTGAATTTTCTAGCAGTCGTTCTGCGTTCTCCATTTACAGTACCGTCGCCATTTTTTTTAAAAAAAGAAGTATTCATTGTATTATATAGATATTGACGGATATTTTAAAACCGGTCTTACCTTTTGTTAAAGTGGGATTTTTAAATTCTAATTTTCAAACGCTTCTTCTTCATGATTATTATGACAAGTAGCATCTTTTGCAAAAATGTGAATTTTAATAATATTTCAACATATTTTTATATTAAATGATGAAATCAAAATTTCTCGATAAGATTCCGTATACGCTTCGCTAGTCTGAGACCACCATCTCCATGAAGGTAGTCAGTCTCCTTAGGAACGAACCCAACGTCTTACGATTGAGGAACTACTTCCGAAAGTCTTCTTCCTTCACTCTCTTTGTCACATTCCTTCTCTCTTCCTGAATCTTCTCAGAGTGGTGACACATTTAATGCCTTTCGATCTTCATTTCCATTTCAAGGAATAGGAAAAGTTATTGTCCACATTCAAAGTGATTCAAAGTGACCTTAAGCTCTTGACATATCTGAAGTTCTGGTTTCATTTGATTAGCAATCAGCAGGCGCGGCACAAATTTGCAGATAGTTCAACGTACAGGCTCAAATCTTCAATCAGAATCCCCTGAACTGATTCCTAGCTGATTGCAAGTGTTCCAACGATGTTTGTAATGGTTCTCGAAGGATATTCAAGAATTAATTTGCTAACTTTCTTCACTTTGTGTGTTACCTCTACCTTGGAAAACCACCCTACATTCCTTACCATCAGACGCTTTTTGGCTGCATTTCAAAGTTGTGCTGTATCACACTGAAAGATTTATGAATATAGATATTGATATGTCATAATCACCAAAGGCCTAGTAAAATAATTGCTATATTTCCGGCGTTTCTTTCTTTTTCTAAAATAAATTTTAACATACAACTTTGTACACCCAAGCTGCTCGAGTTCCTCATTCATTTCCAACAACGAGGAACTCCTGAAACGCGTGGTAAACGAAGTAATTGCAGCGCTTACTACATTTACTTAGCACAAGGCTGCCAAGTAGTGACAGCTAGCGGTGTGGCTCCAGTGCAGTGGTGCGAGTTCCGGAAATTTTTGACAGCGCCACAAATGACGAAACGGTATCCAGTAAATTGCATGAAATTATAATTATCTTATTTTGAAGCAATGTTTTTTTGCAAGATGCTACTCATCGAAGTAACCATGACGCATGAAATGAAAATAGAACTTAAAACTTAAATTATTATATTATATTATATATTAAATACTGTTTTCAGACATACTGTAGCAAAAATGGATATACTTAGCTTTTACAAATATGAGCGAATAGTTTGTTTAAATCAAAATGTTAAAACCAATACACGGTCTGAACTAAAGATCACCGATATATGAATGGTTACACTTGCCGCTTTGAAGTTGATATAATTTAATTCATTACATTGTTACCATTACAATTCTTCCCAGTATTTCTATTTCTAATGCTTTTCCTTTTTCCAATAATTCGTTTTAGTTGGTTAACAGTATAGCTTTACGATATAGTGCAAAAAATGGCTGCTTTAATTGAACACTTTCCGGTATCGTAGAGTGATTATCATTTTCTTGTGTTAAATCAACACAACAAACTCCTGTATGTTTATTTCGGTGTTTCAACACAATGGACGTGTTGTCAATGTTGATTCAGCTCTGTGATAGTAAGTCACTTTCCATTGTGTTGACTCAACATTGAAAACACATTGATTGGATCCGCGGTGGGTATCGAACAATGACATAATATGTTCCACCATATCCATCACGACTTAAATCGATAACTGAAATCAAAGAATTGTAACAAATGCTTTGCCTGAAAAAACACTCTCTTGTTGCTATTTGTTTCTGTGTTCTCAGTGCTCGTCTGCAACTTAAGCAGTACATTAAATTATGAAGGCATAGACAGACACTTCTACACGCTAACTTCTTCTTCTAACAAGGCAGTCGTTAAATATCTGTGTACCGTAAAGAGCATCCAATCAATACAATTGTTGTTTGCTCTCTTCGTGTTAGGACAACATAATGGATGTCGTGTGGCCTTGTTCACGAGAGACTGACTAGGAGAAGGAGAATCTTCACCATCATCTTCACTTGGTGCCTTAAGAGAGAACGTTAGAAGTGGTTCCGCATGATGCTTTTAGAGAAGTTATAGAAAGTACATACTTTAGGATTGTACGTGTTTGGATGTCTGTTTGTTTCCCGGTTGCAACTGAAAGCAATGTTTACATTTAGGAAAAATACTAGATAGCTATGTAGTTTTCACTTATTTTTGTTCATTTACTGTAATAAATCAAGAAACTTGAAGGTATGAACGACAGTTATATCATAAGTGTTATGTCTTTTCTCGCCTCCATCAGGAAACCACTTTGGCTTCTTCCTGGAGTCCAGCAATTTGTGTGTAGGCGTAAGTGGTGTGGTATAACTTACAAGTTAGATTTCTCCAGCAATTTAACATTAGTCCTGATAATTTGAATACAGTGAATTTCTCCGTTTCAATAATAACATACCGAAACTGTCAGTTTCCGTTGTTCTATATTAATAACGCTTTCAAAAGTTTCACTATTTCTGTATTACCACCTCCGAAACTTCCCATTCTTCTTTGTAGGTACTTCGAAAATTTCGTTACATACCCGGATTTCCCGTTCATTCACAGCGATCTGATTCGTTTATTTGAAACAAAGAAATGTTTCTTTGAAAGATTCATCCCTGAAAGAGTAAGAATCTAGTCATCTTTTTGCGTTCTTCGTTATGGTAGCGGTTATCTGATTTACACCAAGGTCACACGTAGGTCATCATTGTCTGAAAGTAGTGGCCATTCTTTTTTATGACTCGAGGTTACTCTGTTGCAGGACATAGTGACCATAAACCTTTATTACACGTCTGTTACGTTTAGATTGCCACATCTAGTTTTTTGTTCTTCTAAATCATGATTACGAAGGAAATTCCTTTGACATGAGTTTTGAATCTTGGTGTCAATTTTGTTCATATTTACTTTATTACCCTCTTATGGTTGAAGTTTTCGCAACAGTCTCTCTACCCACTCAGCTCTATCCTGGGCCATCTCTTTTGTCCCATTTAACGATATTCCCGACATTTTTTTTACATTCTCTGTTGTTATTAACTATGTCTCTTGTATCATAGCTATCCAATTTCTTCCCACGCATTGTTGAGGAGCGATTGAAATCCAAGCTTTACATGAGATCGAATTACCTGATTTTTTTCTTTTGTGATATTACTTTAAGTTTTCTTTTTGTTTGATTGTGTATTCTATCTTTTCTAGTATACATCAAATACTCTTTCGCTTATATTTGATTCTTATGTTCCAATGTTAGTCAGTTACCACTGCCTGGTTAAAACGTTTGTATGGTTGATGATTATTTTAATTAAAAGAATGGTATTGAACAACCTCCGTCATGCTTTCATCCTAGTTTTAATTTCTTCATACATTTCTTTCTGTTCTAGCAAAAACATTTCCAAGTGACCGGATTTTTATGACTTTGAATTGCACATTCACCAATATTCGGTGAACATAATTAAAATATTCACTGTTATGGTTTTCTTCATAAAGATTACATTTTTTTTCTATTTGAAATTATGTGTTAATTGACGATTCGTGTTGTAATGTAGATGACATTTCAGACCCACAACTGAAATGTTCATTCCCGAGGTAAAATGAATGTTAAGCGTTTCCTGCTATGAAAGTCTGTTACAGACATTCGTCCTTTTTACATTACTGCTTTCGTTATGCTCATGTGTGATACAAAATGTATCCCTTTTCCTTAACGAACGACATGAGTTCTATACATTCAAATCCTACGTATCGAGCCGTGGCGTACTTATTGACTAATATCTTCTGACAGACGATGTTTGCCTTAAACTGGAAGCCACATCAACGATATGAAAAATGATCGATGGAGGCATATTTTCTGAAAGATAAACGAGGATTGTTCTGTTACATTTCTGAAGTAATGAATTCAATTCTTTCCATTTCTGTAACAGGTACATTAACTTTTCCTTTCATAAAGATGTATAACAAAGCCTTTATCAACTAACGAAGTACGTGCAACTTTACCAATTGACTTCCGCATTCGGTCAGATAACTTAGGTATGTTCAACATGACTTGCGAATCTTTTTTTAATTTCTTTAGTGGTATTTGTGGGTTGGCTTTCCTTTCTGTGGGTTGACTAGAACATTTCTTTTTCTCCAATGTTTGCAAGTAAACCGTAGATATTAATAATATTTACTGTAGTCAAAAAATATATCCGCTTTATATTAATACACAGTCGCCAGGGTAGTATACTATGGAACAATTTCAGTTCGGATAACACAATTTCATACATTTCTGTTTATTCGGGCAGATTCTTCGTGATTGGTAGCTGAGAAAGAAGTAAAAACAAAATCAACATTAACAGGTTTGGATCGCACATGACATTCACTCCCCACTCCCCCTCATCTTTCTTTTCCGAAGAGACAGCAATTCATGCATGACATTTCCCAGACAAACATTTAATTGTCTAAACGTAAGCAACTTTCTTCTGTATTTCAGGGTTACTTTACATCGTAACATAAATTTAGGGGTATCTGCAATTGCAACGGGATGGGAATGTGAAATGAGATCTTCTTAGTTTCATGATAGTAATTGCGATGACAATAAAAGGACATAAAAATGTGACATTTTCATATGTTGTTGGTGTGAAACATGAGTATACTAAAGCGAAGAGAGACAGTAAATCTGTATGGTGTGTGTAATAATTACTGTTTAGAAAGTTTGTGTAGTATAATCGCACCTGTGCTACTGAGTGACCTACAATACACGTGATTTAGACTGATGGATGTAGTTTTATATTTGTCTGGTTAAAAGAAATATCTTTTATGACACATAATTACACATTACAATACAGTATATTTTGTAGTTTTGAAGAAGTCCCCTTTTACTGGCTTTCATCTCTTTTATCGCAATTTTATTGGCTGTAAAAATATTAAAATATAATCTATTTGCTGCTTGTACACAAAATATTAATATTTCTCATGTTTTCGCTCTGTTCTACGTGGATGTGTGAAATGACTGTAATGTCTTCACGTGATTTGTTCTGTTGTTTATGGTTTTCCATACATAAAGTAGCGAGGTCAGAATTTTCTTAACCTAGAAGTTGTTTTTTTATTAGTTTACATCAGTGAAAGTGCAGGAGGGTAACACACCACCCTAAATCCTTGTGGTAAAAATGCTTTCTTTTGCGTTGTAAAAATATATTACATTTGTTTAACACTTTCTGATACAATTATTTTCTGAAATCATTTTCATCTTGAACTCAGGAAGTGTGATGGCTAAAAGAACGGTATGCGTTTCCGAAGGTAAGTTTTGAGGGTTTCTTGTGCGCTCAGTTCTTTAGAGATTACCGGTACTTTCTTAAAAGTTAAGGACCAGTTGAACAAAACATTTTAACACTGAGTTAACTTAATCCACAAATGTCGTACATGAAATAATTGTAGATAGCAATATCCATTATCTCTTCTTGCTACTTGGTATCAGTCCGGCCGAACTTGAAATGAAATAACGGTAGTATGCAAGGAATGTTTTTGCCTTCGATCTAATGATACCCGAGACCAGCATGGAGTATGAGTAGTGAGTATCTGATACTTCAGCTTAATAAGTCCACTGAAGATAATTCGTATAGCTTACTAGCATTACTTCATTCCTTGTTCGGATTAACTGACACCAGGTGGCGTAAAAATGGTGGAGAAAATGGGTATTTGCTATTCTATAATTATGTTATCTATGATTTGTCATGGATTAAGTTAATTCGAAATTAAAGTCATTTTTGCGACTGGCCTTTGGAAATCCGACTACAGAGAGAGAGAGAGAGAGAGAAATATAACGAATTTCCTTTGTTTTTCGTATCTCATTTAGTTAAAGCAAGAGGTTATTATTCAGGTAACCCAAGTTCTATTCAAGCTCCCACCAACCTATTACTTTAAGCGCTTAAACCACCCCTTTTTGCTAATTACGCATTAATCACCAATCACCTTTCATCGTTCGATTTCCAATTACTTTAGCTACTATATTTATCTGCATTTGTCAGCTTCTTTCGAGACAGAATCTTTCTCCAAAAGATAATAGCACCTATAAATAACTTGGAGACATTGACAGAAATTGGATCTATCCCAGGACTTTGTAGTGCAGTTTATGAGGTCTCGCGTGTAACATACGTAGATTATAAACGTCAGAAATAAGTCAGAATATAAATAATGACATAGAACTATCCTTTTCTTGAGACAACTTAGAAATACACATTTTAATAATAGGGAAATGATGTGCAAAAACACGCTTTAGTTACCAACAAGTTCTTATTTAATATGCTGTTCATAAGATCCTAGATAGCTTGTCTATCGGAATCTCACTTATATCCTGAGTTCAAGTCCTCATCTCATCCCTGCAACTTATTTCCGTTGTTGATTTTGATACAATTACTTTTTTCCAGACCTCTCTAGCCGAAGCTCTTTACAAGTTTAGAGGTTAAAATTCCTCAGCGAATACATTTCCCTCTTTCCTGGGTACCTCTTCTTCTGGTGGGATTGTGGAAAACGTCTGATCGACTCGATAGGCCTCTGATCGTCTTTTTAAAATTACATATTCTATTACAAGAGGATCCAAGCATCGATCACAATACCAACTACACAAACATCTCTCATTATATTAATGCGCTTTTCATCTCTTCCTAGTGTCATGTGTTCGAATCTTTCTTCCTGAGCTTGTTTTGTCATTTTCTCTCTTTCTTATGTTTTCTTCTTTTATTCTCTCTGTTTTACTTTGTTCCTCTTCTAAAGGGTTTCCTTAATTTCTTTCGTTTAATTCACACATATTTTTCTTTATTGTCCTTAGTATCTCGTACTTCAGCTTATCTTTCCTTATCTCCTTTCTTTACTTAAGTTTCCTATTCTCCGTGGTTGTTCCTTTGATTTTGTATCAACCACGCACTATACAAATGCTTGCATTCTCACTCCTTTTAAACATAATATACTACCTAAAGTGGATAGTATAAAAAAAAACATTGATTAGAAAGTACAGTAGGTATTTTCGTTTTTCTGAAACGAACGTGCTTCTAAAATTAAGGAAAACATTGATAATGCATTAAGTTTTCTGCCACTTTTAAAGTTGTTTCAGCTGTTTGCTTTCTCTGAGTAATAATTTCCTTCAAATAAGGTCATTATCCTTCGAATCTATATATATTTATTTTGTTCTTCTTAATTGCTTATTCATGAAAAGTGTATACAATTGTTGTCTTCCTCACTTATTTCTTTTTTCTTTAAGCTGCTTATTTTTTTTTAAAAGAGCTTGTTGCCGTCAGTTTTCTAAAAAAAATATATATATTGAAACATTTAGTCTTTTATGACAAGCGCTTTTTTTTTTAGTTTTTCAATGTAATTTTTTGCTTTTAAAAATGAAATAGGACAGATAATTCTACATTTTAATTCTGTTCAAACTGATCCATAGTATACCCTGTGACTTGCAGCAGAGTCGGGTTAAGGGGGTTTAAAGAGACTGCAGCCCGCTGAAGGTAAATAAGTTACCGTTACGACTACGGGGGATACGTAACAGGAACCCTAGCAAGGTTTATAGCCCAGGACCCCCAAACAGTTTAATCCAGCACTAGCTTCTAGTGAAGATAATCACATATCAAACATGTCTAAGGATTATAAGAAGAAAAAGATATAGACTACCTGAAATCACTTGAAAATGTACCATACAGAGCAAACAACAATGAGTATCCTGACAGTTGCTGTTAAACACAATTAGTCAGCGACAACTCCTGTCACAACCATTTATTTATCAAAAGTCTAGTTCTAAAGGAAACTAATCAGTGTGAATTGCTGCCATATTAAGTATTTTTCTTGAAGAAGAAATGAGGGTTTAGGAACTGAGGACACTCCCACCTTTTTGTTCATTGGAAACAAGAAACAACCCTTCCCGAGTGAGGACTTAGAAGAAGTCGTAAGACCATTACCAAACTGACTCCCTTCACACCTTTCAGACTTAGGACTGGTTTTGGTGTATTTATAACCAGTGGGCATTCACCTCGTTAGTATTTTATTCCCAGAAATTGCTTTTTAACTCTCTCTTTTTAGTTTCACAATGACAAAATTATGAATTGATACAGGAATGACCTGAAGAATCATACGAATTATATTCTTATAAGTTTCTTTCTTGTTATTTGCAAGTAGAGCGAATACTATCAGAACTACATTTGTTTCATTGTTATTATTTCCAAAATCAGATTAGATCGGGTAAATTTACGCGGACTGTTTGCTAGACGAGTAGATGAAATAGGGGCGAGAGCTTCCGTCCAGTCACACAGTTGTGAATCTCTGGATACGGATTCGCTTCTATAAGAAGGGAATAATTATGTTAACCATTCTCTCATCGTACTCCATCTACACTCCACCTTAGTCATTTTTGAGATCTAAAGATGGTCATTTTCAATTTGAATTCTGTTGCATCTCATGGACCAAAAATTAGAGATTTAGTAATACAGTTTAAGTCTGTATTTTTAAATGAAATATGAATCATTCAAACAGTCCTGAAAATTACAAAAGTGATGAAAAATATTAAAATAATTAGGCCTACAGGAAGAATTTTTTCACCTCTTGTATGGATTCTTTTGGTGATGAAAATTACTTGCAATTTGGCATACAGCTCGAAGGTGCTGGAAATGTGTTGACGTCTGGTAACTGAATTCATGTAAGTTTTCTTCACATTGCTATGGCGTAGCTTTCGGGAAGTCGTGGGTTCGATCCCAGCGACCGACCATCCTGACTAAGGGTTTTCCAAGGTTTTTCCTCAGTCACGCCAGGCAAATGCTAGTATGGCACCTTAACATAGACCCTGACCAACACTTTTCCGAATCCTTTCCCCTTCTCTATTCCGACCTGAGCTTTAGACGCCTAAAGGCCACCAACAAAATTTAAAAAAATGTCACTAGTAAACAGTATAAATACAGAGACAATAATTAATCCTGTATTTGACAGTCAGGGGAGGAAAGTAAAACTAAAATTACGCGGGACAGCAGCGACATATCACTGTTTCTGCCAAGAAATTTTGTATAGAAAAGTTGTGGTTCTGAAGTTGGGGTTGGTTGTGGGGCAGATTTTCACGCCGATCACTATAATTTTAACTGCTGTGGTTTGCTTTAATCACACTTGGCAAATGCACAGATGGTCGTTTGAATAAAATTCAGAGCCATTACTTTCCATCTGACCAAAGACAGAGTAAATGCTATTGACATAGAAAGATTAGCTGTAGATTCTTGATAAAATAGTAGAATACCTGGCTACAGGATTATTTTGCTCTATACAGATAAATTAATTTAGGTTTCGTGAACAGAGAACAAGAAAACAATTTCCGTTGTAACTTTAAAAAGTACCTACTGGTTTGTACTAACTAGGAAAACCAAACTCCATCAGCCGTAAAACTTCTTTTTCATTTGAGTGATTAGAGCTGAACTAACAAGTTACTAACAACGGATTAGCATCACTGGTTAATACAGCGCTAGTCACTCCAAAAAAAAAAAAAAAACTTTTCTGTATGGCGCTACACCCAAATCGGATTCGGTTACTGGATGGGCTTTGCTCAATTGGACATTATGTGCTCAACGACACCTATCACTGCATTTTCTGGCTTCCGTGTGCAGCGCTCTCATCCACGGGCTGTTGTGAATGAAAAATTAATATTGAATTACATATAAATGTAAAGCATAGTGACTCGTAAAAGCAATAGATTACAAAAATACTGATTTCATATCAAAGGCTTGTTTAGTCGTCTCCGATTATTGAATCCGAGCGGCTGTGACTCAGTGGTAGAGTGTTGGCTTAGCATTAGCGAGGTCGTGGGTTCAATCCCAGCGGCTGACCATCTTGACTGAGGTTTTTTCAGGGTTTTCCTCAGCCACACCAGGCAAATACCATGATGGTTCCTTCAACTTAGGCCCTTCCTACATCCTTTCCCCTTCCCTGTCCCGACCTGAGCCTTAGATGCCTGAAGGCCATCAATAAAATTCAAAATTCAAAAAATTCCGACTAGTGAGCTGTCAAGCATGGGAATTAAGATTTAAACCATATTCAATTTCTTACTTGGAAAATTTTGTTGTTTTACGAATTCATTTTCAGTTGTTATTATTATTATTTATTGTAATCAGTGTGTTTTTGGTCCGAAAACATAATTTTGAATTGTACTACTTGTAATAAGGAAGAAACATTTCCTATTATCCGATAATCATATCTATTGACTCCCTGCTCAGACGTATGTGATATCCTGTACGCCAAATAAAAATATTATGGTACAAGTTATCTCTACCTTCTTTTGAGTAGCTGTTTCGTTATACCTACAGAAGAACGTCTCCTGTTGGCCAATCAAAGGTAAAAGTGCACTACGCAGCACGCCTAAGACCTATGCAGGATCGAACTGGGTACACTGTGATTGTTTGCAGGATAAGCCAACGATATATATCTTTTCTGAAAGACACCGAAAATAAAAGAAAATAAAAACTGAGTAGTCGGAAGCATCACTAACAATACCTTAACACATGTCCGATGCTACTTTGAATTTTGAATTTTATTTTTGACCTTCAGGCATTTAAGGTTCAGACAAGGATAGAGGAGGGAAAAGAATGTGAGAAGGTGTCGGCCAAGGTCTAAGTTAAAGGTAACATCCCGGAATTTTCCTGGTGTGGTTGGGGAAATCCCTGGAAAATCTCAGTCAAAATAATTGGCCGCTTGGATTGAACCCACCACGTCCTGAATGCTAAACCACAGAGCAACAGTGCTCGGTAAGTCAGTCAGTTATTTATGGAAGAAAGACAAAATCCATAATCCCTGAACTGAAAATCTAACTGGAAACCGCTCAGGGCTCCTCGCTCCAACCCCCACATTTTTAACATTTTTCAAAATATTTCAAAAACTAAGAGCACTATGAAAAATGTAAGAACATAGCTTACTAGAACTTACAAATTACTATGAAATACAATGGACAACGATCTCGAAATCTTGTCCATTGATTAGTGCTGAGACTTTAATTAAACAATTACGTCATAATCTTTGAAAACGTATCACTCATCAATGGACAAGACCTCGAGATCGCTGTCCATTGTATTTGGTAGTAATTTGTAAGTTCTAGTACGCTATGTTCTTACATTTTTGATAGTGCTCTTAGTTTTTGAAATATTTTGAAAAATGTTTTAAAAGGGGGGTTGGAGCGAGGAGGCGGGCTCCAACCAGCCAGCTAAGCAGGAGCTCATATTCTATTACTAATATCTAATAATATACAAAAGCCGTCCTACATGTTACTTTTTGGTGTGAATATTAGAATCAGAGCCATTGACTGAGCCATTTGATAAAAAAAAAAAGAAATCAAAGACTGGTCGATCTGTGTATTGGGAAACGTTGACGTTAAATGTTAACTGCATGCTGTAAAAAAAATTAAGAGATTCTTAAAAATGAAGAAAAGGAGAAAACAAAACAAGAAAAGAAAACGTCTTAATTTGAAGTAAAAACCAGCAACAGTTTGGTTTAACAGGTCAGCTTTCCTTTTTAAAAGTAGGATGGAAAAGAGTGTTTTCTTTACATAACATATTGAAGTAGATGTACTGTAGGCATATTAAACACTGAGGAAATTAGCAATTATAGGTGCTGGTAATAAGAGAAAAAACATAGCTAAATCTAAAAGTTGTAAGGAAATCTACAATATATTTTTTCTTTCTTTCTTTTGTGCCTGTGTAGTGTTCGTCCGTCCTTGAGCCTTTAAATGGAGGCTTCATATTCATGGTGATTGATATTTCAAGACAGCCTTCAGAGAGATTTTAATGACTGTAATAACTGCTGCCACTAGCTTTACTGTGATGGGTTAATTCATGGAATCAACATTTTAAATGACGAAAGAATTGTTTTTGCTTGAATGATCCGTAGAAGAAAATTACGTTAATTGATCTCATAATAGTTTCTTCCGTTCTTATGATTTCTGCCACCCATCTTCACAAGGAGAGTTAGAGGTGGTTGCTTTGGTTATTCAATGTGATTTTTTTACTGTGTCTTCCACTTGAAATTGGCATCTACGCTAGGAATATAGCTTAGATTATTACCCTATAGCGTTAAAAGGAGATATCACCATACAATTTAAAAATTTTACATGTAAATATTATAAGATAAAATATAGAGTAAGGATGGAGACATTCTTTTTATTATAAAATCGCATATTAACTATCCTAATTATATATATATATATATATATTTGTGTTGTTCGGGTCAAGTCTTGATAAACATAAGAGAAATGTATTGTTCAGGCCGCCGTTGTCTCTCGTTGATATTTTTGGGGACTTCCGATCGGCCCTGGAGAGGCACGCCGTCCATCCACAGAGTAAAGATTTCCAAGCAGATGCCTGTGTTGTGCCTAGATTAAGACCCTGCTTCCATTTTTATTCCTGAAAAGTGCTCGCCAAAGAATGTCGTCCCTCCCGGCCATAGCTGCTTATCTAGCCCATAGGAAATAAATGAAATGAATTCTTTATTATTGCTATGGGAATTTAATTTAAAGCAAATAAATATAATTTGCCTATTTAAAAAAAAAATCAACTGTAGTAAGTCTCTTCCTAGCTTTACATTGAAGTGAAAATGTTGCCTTTTCGTGCTTTGACTTCAAGCAAGACAAAGAGTGCTGAAATGAATGCATGTATAACGTACTTGTAGCAGCAGGTATAAAAGTTTTGCAACGTGGGAAATTAGGAATGTTGGATGGGGAAATTGCATCAAGACATGATGATGTTTTGATGTATCTTGTTATATGTGGCCTGTACTGATGCATTTGCATGATAGTGTCGGACGCAATACATGTCAGTGTCGCTCGTACACAACAGTTTTTTTTTATATAAGTCTCACTTCCACGCATTGTTATAGAACGGTACTTTCTTCTGCTGCTCTTCTGGCCGAAGAAGATTCAACAAGCAAAAGCAACAGGAACAGCGAAGCAGCAGGACAACAGAAGCAACAGCTAAAGCTTTCACGAAGCCTTGTCTGGAGTTGTAGGCACGCTCACTGAGCGTATCGCTTTGCTAGTGCTCGAAGGGCGTGATGGTCGAGGGGCTGTGACCCGCTCCACAATGCGTATCCAAATATAAGTGCAAGTAAACTCTTAAAACTACTTTCCAAGATGTAACACGCTTCTGCACACCAGGGTAGAAGAAATCTGATTTTTTAAAAAAATACCAGCAAAACCAACTTTTGAACATGAAATAGAGTGAAAATTAATAGTAATAATAAAATACAAAGATTGGTAACAGTTTCGATGTAAGTAGGTATCTACCCGTTTATACAAAGAGAGATATTTGTCTGAAATCGAATTCCAGGATCTGGGCATCCCCACTCATATAACAAGTTGAAAACTATTGATGGTTAGTTTCGTTGATCTAAGTTTGGCAATGGTAATTCGTGAATAAGTACAAATACACCAAATATACTTGATTTATCCAAGAAGATGGACCGTTGTTCTTTATCTTTTCACCATAATATCTCCATTTTATAAAAATAATAGATTAAGTTTGATAATAACATTTAAAGTAGAGTTTCTGATCAATGCTAAAATAATTAACCCTCTATACGAAAGTAGGAACTAAGCAGAGCATTGACACGAAAGTGGGAAACTTTGGATTAGGCAAAAGTAACAAGAGAGGAGAGAAGTTAGTGGAATTTTCGGAAGCCAACAGACTGTTCATCTCCAATACATTTTTCAAGAAGCCACCCCAGAGGAAGTGGACATGGAAAGGCCAAAATGGGACTACAAACGAAATAGACTACGTTTTATTGAATAACAGGGAAATTATATAAGACGTGTGTGTTATGAGCAGTTTCAAAATCTCGAGTGATCATAGGATGGTAAGATGTAAGCTGAAACTAAATACTAAACTTGACGGAAAGAAGCTTATCAGAGGAAACCGCCACTTTTAGATCTTGAAAATCTAGGGAAATAACACAGACAGGCATTCGAGACAGACACAGACAGACAGACTAACCAATAGATTCAGCGCCTTGGAAGAGTTAGAGAATGAAGAAGACATCAATAGCAGAAATAAAATACTGACTGAGGTAATAAGAGAAACAGCCAAGGAAACAACAGGCATCAAAAAGAAAAGAGAGATCAAAATCTCAGAAAAAACCTAAATTCTTGATGAAGAAAAAAAGGGAAATGAAAGAAAAGTTACATAAAGAGGATCGAGTATATAGAACTAAATGAAATCGTAAGGAAGAAAATAAGAGAGGATGTACGAAGATACAACGATCATCTTGTTAGAAATACAATCGAGGAAAACAAAAGCCTGAAGAAAACCAAACAGCAGCTCATGATAGGGAAAAAGAAAACAATTGCAGTTATGAGACCAGACGCGACCGTAACAGGAAATAAGGAGGGAATTATAAACATATTTAAAAATTTCTACAGAGAATTGTACTACTCCGAGGAAGAACTAGGAAATGAACATTCAGAAGATAATGTTGTAGAAGTACCAGACGAAACGAAAGAAGAAGTGGATAAAGTACTTCGAGGAATGAAGAACTGAAAATCGCCAGGAGAAGAAGCACTCACAGCAGAGATGTTTAAATGGGGAGGTGAAAAGATGAAAGAGGAACTTACCAGATTATTCGCGATGTGCCTCAGGAAGAGAGAAATACCCTCAAGTTGAAATAATACTATTATTATTTCATTATACAAGAAAGGGGACAAAGAACGAGTCGAAACTACAGACCAATTAGTTTACTGTCAGTTCTATACAAACTGTTCACCAAAGTTATTTGGAATCGTATTGAACGATACTTAGATTTTAACCAGGAAAGGGAACAAGCCGGATTTCGTCCTGGATTTAGCACAAAGAATCACATACAAGCATTGAATGATGTTATGGAAAGGACTACTGAATATAAACTTTCATTACGTTTGGGATTCATAGATTTTGAAAAGGCTTTCGATTCGATCTCCATGTCAGCAGTACTTAAATCGCTTGAACAAAAGGCATCGAAAGTGCATACATTACGTTTGTGCGAAACACCTACTCGACTGCTACATCTGTCATTAGACTACATCAAGAAAGTGAAAAATTTAAAGTTGGAAAGATGGTAAGGCAAGGAGATTCAATTTTTGCAAAACTGTTTTCTGCGGTCCTGGAGAGAGTGTTCCAAAATTTAAACTGGGATGAAGTTGGAATAAAAATTAATGGCGAATATCTCCATCACCTACGATTCCTGATGATATAGTCCTGTTTGTTTCAAGTGCAGAAGAACTACAAACCAGAATGAAAGAGCTGTGTAATGAGTGTTCGAAAATAGGCTTTAAAATGAATTTAAGTAAAACCAAAGTAATGTGCAATCAACATGGTGCAAAGAAGGAAATACAGATTAACTGAGAGACAATAGACCCTACCTACAGTTACAAATGTAAAAACAGACCAGAACCTACTCTAAACAACCCGGGACTGTTTTTTACCTCTGCGCCCTCCAGAGACTAAAACATCCCAGTCGCCAATCCGCTCCCCATCAGAACCTATTACCATCGATCAATTTCTTTCGTTCATCACCATTACTTTGCAAAACCTATATCCATTTCAAAGAAATAACTTGCTATCCCAACTCCAATTCGCCGCACGCTCAGCACTTAACATGAACCTCCAACCTACCTATTCCGGTCCTTACATCTTGATACAAACCCACTAGAAACTGCAGTATAAGACATTGATACTCTCTATCATTGTCATCTTTCCCATTACATTTTCTCTCACCTATAACCATCATTGCAGCAAGGTCTCCCATCAGTGTTCGACAAGGGCTCATCTGTCTCCCATCACACCCAGAGTCTTCCGTGGGGAAGGAGATTCACCCTCACCTGCCCGTTTTAATGTTTGTGGCGTAAAATTGCACTTCATCTCCATTAGTCATTAACCATCATTATCATCATGGATTCTCAACCTAACATATGATTATAAGCATAATGCTTATAATGACAACCATATATTTATGATTTGAATAAAATAAAGGATAAATAAATTTTGTAACCTCCCTTAGACCACCCCTATTCCTAAGCATCCTCATCTTCTAAATATCCCTCCCTATAGAGAGGGTTAATCCTCTAGTGGGTGTTAGTCACTCCGGTGATTAACAAAAATAAGGAGCTATGTAGGGGGAAATTTATATATAATCCTCTGTTGAATTACTGTTTTTTTTATAGTCATCTGCGTTTACTTTCATAGTTAGACGTGGAGGAGAATCTACTCTTGGTCGACCAGGCTTTTGCAAAGCGCCGCAGCGATCATAAGTGGATACATCTACTATTTCTTCAAAGTGAAGCCCACACTACTGTGTAGACTTGGGGCACGCTAATTTAGGTTTAGGCATTCAGGATCATTCTAACAGGACAAGTATCGAACCCAACACGACCTTTGAGATGTCTTTATCGGATGTAATAGGAGTCTAAGAAGTACGTCCACGCAACGATAACACGGTAAGGACCATACGGACCATTATTATATTATTGAAGGTAAAAGGCTCCCATTACAGCGTCCAAATGCAAGATGGGTAGGTAAAACTAAACGTTTCTCAGGAGCTACATGGATGAGGATAGAAACAAACCATGATATGTGGAAAGAAAAGGAGGAGGCCTTCATTCAGCAGTGGATATAAAACGGCTGAATATGATGATGATGATAACATACCCGAGTAAAGTCATTGAAATTATTTTTAAACGTAACTGCCAGTAGCGTAACTAAGGGCGTGTGGGCGTCCCCGCAACAAACTAGAATGGCCCGCGCAAGTTACTGAACTTCGAAACTAAGCTTCGTAAGTAGACACATAAGGGAGAAAAAGCTAACAAACTAATGGATTTGAATTTAATCTGAAGATCTTTAGACATCTTTGGCTTAGGCCGTCTAGCAATCGACTGTTCGTGTACAAAATGCCTGCAGAAGTGCTACCACAAAGAGACTTGTTATTAATGATAATCTGGAAATGGTATTTCCCAGAAATATAGGCTCTTTCTACTGATTGCTGTTTGGAAAATCGACAAGAAATTTGCCACATCACCAAATGTACAGAAGGGAAATACGATGCTTTCCAGTGATTTTTCATGAGGTTAACAAAGGGTGAAAGTTCCTATCGGGGCCGCCTTGGAGAATGAATAAAATGTAATGTGATATGATAATCATTACTGTTTTCATGCTTCTGGGTGCAGAAATGCCGCCGCCTTGTATATTTTCAGACTTCAAAGGAAACGAGAAAAAAGTTCTGAAAAATGTTTTGGTCATGAACGAAATAGGATTATCATGTCAGCTTTTCTATTTTGGGTTTTGTACATTTACGTGT
Source organism: Lepisma saccharinum (assembly GCA_022664845.1). NCBI lineage: Eukaryota > Metazoa > Arthropoda > Insecta > Zygentoma > Lepismatidae > Lepisma > Lepisma saccharinum. Next base: position 23,865 of record JAGDQP010008159.1, read on the forward strand.
CATGTTTTTTCTTAAACTTGGTCACAGTTTCTTGGCGTTGTGTGATTTTTTTTACAAGAATATGCTGTAAAGGAGGTATTTGAGGCCGAGGCAAGCCTGTTCCAATAAAGACATTATTATTTTTTCTCTAAAATATTTGGAACTTGACGAAGACTTTTTCGTGGACATTACCGTGAAATTCTGTACGTGTGGCAACCCTATATCAGATGAGGCAATGAGCGCGCTCATGACGTATTATATATCCACTGTAAGAATATCATGGCAGTTAGCACCAAATTCCGATTGCGACAGTTAACACGTAATCAAGGATATTAGCCTAGAGTACGAAAAATGCCGCTTCTGTAAAACTGGTAGTAACAGAAGGATTCTGGTATGCATATCTCCCGGGAAAGATAAAAATATACCCTGGAGATATGAAAATACCTATCTCCTCTCCACCGACAGACTTCTCTAAAGGAAAAACTGTTAAACAAAGAATTGTCAATAAATGTTTGAATGACGGTCATTTCTTCCCACTCTTTCGTCGCTTTATTATATAACAGCCCTAACTTTTCACCTTGTCTTTGTTTCTATAGTCCAGAAAGACCCAAAATACAAAGTTAATTAAATTGACCCGTTACAAATCTTGATAATTGCCTTTGCTTTATTTATAACATTTTGACTGTTAACCGATACTGCATTACTCACGAATTATTATTATCACATTATTCACGACAACCTGTAACTGCACTGCCCACACATTCGTTAACGATTGATCCAAAGGTTTAACATTTTAACCGAGTTTCAAACCCGAGCCTTAATTTGAAGAGCGAGATTTAAGTTAGTGAATTGTTATTAACATTCTGAATGAGCTGGTGAGTTTCTGAGGACGAGATCTACAGCTTTTGTTAAAGTGGGCTCTTAACTACTTCGCTCAATTGACCCTCACAGAACTTCAACCCGCTACCACGCGCATGAAAAGCAAATATTAAGCACTTGGTCGAGATTAGGCCACTCAGACCGAATAAAAATCGTACATTATTGTGATTAACCACAGCCTTTGAATGCTCTTTGAACGTTTCTGCTCAAAGCTCCTTACTAGTAGACAACACATCACGCATCTTTGAATGGAGTGTTGGACAGTTTTAAGGATATATTCCGACTTAAAGGAATTGGATAGAATATGACCAGTCTCTGTTGTGGTTATTTACATTAATTTCATTGTAAACCATAATAAAAATATATCATTTCTCAAAGTGAAAATTATAGTACCTTCTTTTCGTATTGTATCCAATATATTCAAATTTGCTCTAATTGTTGAACTTTCGCTTATGCGCACAAAGGACCAGTGTAGTACTATGTTATGAATAATTTTAGAATTTTGTAATACCAGTGATATTTGAAATTAAATCGTTTCTTGTTAATAAAGGATTATAAGATAATACCAGTGATTATTTCACCCGCGATACCCACTACGCTCGCGACACCATCGTTTTCAAAATTCAAGTCACAAACTGCGAAATAATTACGTGCATCTCTTGCTCGTGTGTGTTGCTCTTGGTGTAAAAAGTACTATTGCTTGAAGCACTTCATCCTAGAAAGTGGCTTGGAAAAAACATGTGGCTTACACTTCTGTTCATTTCCTTTAATCGTACAATATATTCATCTTTGTCTTTTTCTAAGTAATGTCATTTGTACTTCTTCCTGTATTTTGAGTAATATTCTTGCTTTCGTTACAACAATAAATTGTTTTTTGACAATCTTGAATAAAGTTATATTATAGCTGCAATTCGATATAAAAAGCGTTGTCTGATCGCAACCAAATGCTAATTGTGTATTCGGCCACACTTGCTAATTATTCTACAGAGTGAATATTTGAAAAAAAAAAAAGAAAGAAATGTTTAACAAATATTTGGAACCTTTTTTTCCGGACAACCAGCCATTTTTTTTTACAGTGTGACATGTTATTTTAGCAGAATGAAAAATCAATACATTTCAATATTTGTCTCCTGCAAATTTTTGTTACACAGCAATGACTTCGGTTATATTTGGAGTGGTACACGACACTCCTTAGCGCATAAAATATGTCTTTTGGAAGGAGGAAAACTTATTTCCGCAATGACTACCAGTCGTAAACTGTGAGAGATTTGTAAGAATTGTGGTCGTTTTTCCCGTTTGATCCTGTGCCTGATGTTCACACAGCCTGCTACTCCTGCATTTCTATCTCCTTCTCCCACTCTCAACACTAATTCATCTGTGATTCATTTCTTTCCCATGGATACAGTTAGATGATGGTCTTTCTGTTGCCATTTTCCCACATAATACCACCGTATCATAAGCTCTGAGGTATTATGAACCATCGTGTGGCAAGGTCAAAATTCTAGGTTGTGCTTTTAACGCATACTTTACTCACCGTGTAAAAAGCTTGATTTATTCAATAATGACATCATTGTTGCTATCAAATGTAGGTGCGATCTTTTGCCCTGAATTGGATATGAATTCACAGTCTGTAGGCAACATTTTTCACAGTGGAATTATAGGAATAACTGTTAAGTTTGTTGATTACATGGTGCAGAAAACCCTTAGGTTAGCGCTGTTCTAGTTCCTCTTTTGTTATTAAATTCTATCTGAAAAAAGAATATTGAAGTTTTATTTTTATTTAAGCTTTATTACTAAAGTTTCTTTTAATATTTTTTAACCAATTGTATTTCGTGTTTCTGGGAAGCTGTACTGCATTGTCTTAAGGCATGAGCACACTGGACAGTTGGGCAAGGTGCCTGATATTATAGGAGCCTCATGTTAAATATATGTGTTTTAAATAAATATGAGTTTTATTATAGTAGGGCTAAAAGATACATTTTTGAAAACAGGACACTTAGCCTTTTTTTTTTTTTTTTAAGGATACCTTTCATTCAATAGCCGAGACAAATATTGTCTAGCGAGGCGTTCTTAACTGTCAATTTTTAGTTTTTAAACGCCAATTTAGATGAAACTTTAATTTTATTTCACTTTCCCAGTCCCATCAAGTAAACCCACATAATGAAAATGCAATTGGTTTGCAACATATGAACTTGATATTTGGGTAACAAACATTTTTATTAATTTAAAAATAGGAGTACAATAGCAGATATAATTCAACCAAAGTTTTAGCATAATGTAACCACCCGAAATAGACCTATTGGTTACGTGAGGTTAAAATACGTTTAGTCTGGTTTTATTAAGATGGTATACTATCGCAGTGGGGTACGGAAGTATCTAAATAGCATCCCCAAAACAATTATGTAGTAGCTAAGGCTATTTGCTCACATCATTCCTAGCAGGGAGCTATCATGTTTTGGATTGAAGATGACTCAGCGTTACTTATAAGACAGATAAAGGTATGGCAAGACAACAACAATTGTGGGCATATATCCTTATTTACTGACTAGTGACTACGAACATCTGGAAAGGGAGCATCATGCAGCTAGTGGTTACTACTAGTGGTCCTTACTTGGAACAATCTCCTATTTATACCTGAATTCCTCCGCTTAGCTTTCATAATACTGTATTCATCGTCTCACATTAATCTATAAGCGACAACGCTAAATATTACATTCTAGTACCTCTGAAATAGGGGAGGGGGTGTCAGACGTGATGTCATGAATTGACTCAAACCAGGATATTAGAAATAGGTGATAGGCCAATATCGTAAAACCTCAATCCGAGTGTACCAACTTAGGCTCCCATCTTGGTATGCACAACCAGATTTTAGGAGAGTGCTATTTATTCGTAACTTTACATATAGCCCAGTCAATGAAGAGGGTGTGGAGGACATGTTCGGGAACAGAATTTTTGACTTCAGGGCTGTGTTTGGAATAGTTAGGAGGTCAACATACTAAAAGTCCCCGGACCTACGAGGTGAGCGGGGGGCAGGAGGGGCGGGGAAAGGTAACTTTTTTCGGTCCTTTGCTTATACCTTGAGAACGGTGCGTCGTAGCGAAAAAGTATTTATGTTCAAAAAGAAAGCTGAGAAAATTTCCTACAAGATTGGTTCTATTCGTTTGTTCCCTATTCCTAATAGTTTTCGAGATATTCGCTTCCGAAAATTGCAAATTTTCAAAAAAAAAAAAAATCTTTTTTGCCTCACTTTTATAGTAGACAAACTTTGCCTTCTAGCACCTCATCCCTTAACTTCAGCCAAGTCCTCAGGTAAAAAAGTAGTAGAAAACTAATTTTTTAAAAAAATGAGTTATTATCTAATATATTAGCTTCAACTTGTCCAAAGTTATAGCAATTTGAAATTCCACTTATTACCGTTAATTATAAGTACAATGATCACTAAAAAGTTTTTAGACATGCAATTGTGGGTATACATACCTTTATTTCAACTGTTACAACTTTTCGAAGTATACTCCGAGATATTCCACATAACCTCTTATCTTCCTATCTTGGAAGCACTGGTGTCACTGGGTTTTAAGTACTGCTCCTGTTTTTCAGCAAGTCACACATCTTCAAGGGATAGAAAACTGATGCTCTGGCAGTGTCTTCTCAACACGGGGAACAAAAAAGTCTCACGGTGCAAGACCGAGGCTGTGAAACACTAAAAGAGATA
>JAGDQP010008159.1:28534-64156 GCA_022664845.1 Lepisma saccharinum
ACTCGTTGGTTTCGAAAAAAAAAAACTATTCATACGAAAATTTTGTTGTTTTGGCTCTCTTGGGACGGGAGGGTCCGGCAATTTGCTCAGGAGGTGGCTCATATTGTTCGTCTTCATCTATATTTTCTTCCACCTCAGTTTCCACATCTTCCAGGGATTCTGTCTCTTCAGGGATGGGCAGGGATTCTATCTCTTCAGCTTCGTCTTCCTCATTGTCCATCACGGGGATGCCATTGGAGCAATTTCCCAGACAATATTGACATAAAAGAGAACAGTTCCTTGAGGCTCTTCTGCATCCACATTTGCCAGTACAGTCTTTGGTGCACCGGCAGAAAATCCTCTTCAAAAGTTTCTCTGGTGCTAAGAGGTCTTTAGTCTGCAAAGGGGTGAACTGGTTTTTTGTCTTGCGCTCCCAACCATATAGTTCAGGTGGTAGCTCGTTTCCTAACCAGTGCTGGACCTGGTGATACGTTCTGAAGGAATGCTCCTTGGCTGCCCCTCAGTTGGTGGGAGAGAAGAGATGTCAGGTTTGATGTTTCCTACCGACTTGACAAACGACTGGTAACGGTAGAGATTAAGGGATCTCTCCGTTCTTGGAGCTCCATACCATCTCAAGATACATTTGATTTGCGATCAGCTTCCTCAATTTCAGCTTGTGATGACGAAGGGTTCGAGAAGACTTCAGCTGCCTTGCGAATGCCTGGGTGTTTCTGGTAAAGTGATGAAACCAACTTTACTTTTCCCCGCCAATGACAGCAACACTAGTTGTTTCTGATTTGTCAATGGCTGTTGTAACAATCAACAAATCAACATTGCCTGATGCTCGAAGAGTCTCAATCTTATTGTCGTGGACTTTTGATCTCAGCAGGTCAATCAGTTTCCTTTTGTTGTGCTCATTAGAGAGGAATTGGTCTTGCTTCACTGTTATTTCAATGCTCAAATTGAAATTGATGTCGACGGACTTCTTCATTCGATAGCGTCGTCCCTGTTCAGCTGTCTTTGTGCTGTTTGCTGTTTGCGTACCCATCGAACACCACAGTCCAGCTCTTCCCAGGATAGTGGTTCTTGACAAATTGCACATATCCCTCACAAATGGTGGAAACTGAAGATCCTCTTTGCCAAATCACTTTGTACATCAGAAATCCTCCATCAACAATTACGTCAAAGTTTGGCAGATATATGTTTTTGTTGAGTGGATCAAACAGTGTGTATAGGACTGATTTTTTTTCATTCCACCTTCATTGAATAAGGCTAACGGGAATGGGGCCAATTCATATTCCAAAAACTTCTTCAAGTCTTCGTCCGTATTTTTCATTATGGAAATCCTTTGAAAAGCTGGAAAGGATCTACTGTAACCTTTCCATCGTTGATCTTTATGGATGAACTCACAGAGGAAAGAGGGAGTGTGATCTTTGCGTGATAGACTGATATCTCAAAATGGTAATCCTACCATTCTAACCATCGCTTGCTTACCAACTGTAACAGCATCGTAGCAGTTGACTGTAGCATCTCCCACCAATCCGGTAGCTATCGACATGATATCACTCGTTTCAGGGAAAGGAGGATGATCTTCAAGCCACTCTGTGAGTTTAGCAATATCAGTCGCATCTTTAGTTTTGCGGGCTTCTCCAAAATCCTCGTGCTGTTCACTTGAGGTGAAGAGAACACCACAGAACTCTTCTAGCGATATGCAAATGTCATTAGTTGCAACATCCCCTTGGGCCAATTGCTTATTACACTATCTGTGTTGAGCCACCACGACTTTTGAAGCTTCGCATCAGAGTAGTCTCGATAGTCATATCTGACCAAACACCTGACCAAAAGCGATCAGATCACCGCATCGTGAAGTACCCACCGTTGACGAAGTTGTGGTAGTCTTCTGGCGTCATTTTTTTATGGAAGATTCATCATATCCTGCACATACAAGTGGCAGGATTTCGCGTAGGGAAAGTGGCCAGATGCGTGAAAGTAAGGTATCATTCTCTGTACACAAGTTAGGTGGGCATCCCAATCACTTGACCTCTCAGCATGAATGTACTCTTTCATCAAATTTATCGTTTTGAAGTATTGGATCCATAGCTTTGCAGTTCGTCCATTCCCACTGAGCTGTTCTAGTGCTTCTCCAAATTTGTTAGCCAGTGATTACAGGTGTGGGTTTTGGTTCAATGAGCTCAATGAGGGAGTCCCATTTAGAAAATCGGACATCAATTCTTTGACACATGTCTGCTCTTCCTCTGTGATTTGAATATGGTAAAATATGATGCTGGACAAGGCAGTTTGTGTGATCAAATGACCTCAGACTGCCCTGGCAAAAGCATGGCCTTGAAGCATCTTCTCAACTGATGCCGGAGCGTAGACAATGCTCAAAAGTTCTTTTATACCACTTCCGGACATTTGGTAGCCAATACATCCCACCATCTCCCTTACCTTGGAATGCTTCTAGTGGAACAATTCCAAGTTTTCCGATCTCAAATGAGGTGGGCATCTTGGTCAATCTTGGTATATCTGAACCTCTTTCTACTGAACTGGAAGGGGCAATGCATCTGATTCCACCCATGCCGTGGAAAGTGTTCAGTCCATCATACATTGAAGTCAGCGTTGTCGAAGACAAATTGATTGAATGATCCTGTTTTGAATGCTGGTTGAGCATGAACCACAGCTGACATCTCTAAAGTTTGGGCTTCGTAGTAAGATGAACAGAATCTTAAACTTGAAAGAAGGTTAACTAAGTTTTTAGAGGCATATCTTCTGTAAAGTAGGAGTGAGAGACTATTCAATATTGAGGACAAGAAGGTTCGTGGTCGAACTACAGAGGTGATGGCGTGTGCAATAGCGACGCATTTCCTCTTCGTTTCCTCGACTTTTTTAGTTTTCTTCAACATCACCTCCTCTAGGAACGTTAGAAGCGATGGAGTTACAGAATTCGCGTCCTTAAGGAAGTTATCACCAGGTGGGTAGACGTGAGTATCGTACATTTGACTCTGGATATCTTGCCTTATTATTTCTGCTGCTTTTCTTACGATCCTAAGTCGCTCGTCGATTGATTGTGTTTCCTTGTTCTCATACCAAGCATCATTCGAAAGCTTGTACCCAGAGTCTCTAAAACACATGACTGGAACGTTGAATCGGTTGCATCCTGGTTTTACTATTAAGCGATCTCCATATTTGTTTTTCAAGTTTTGCTTTTACGGTTCCCCTGTTACTGCTGCCATCAATTCGCCCATTGAAAACTGGCAGTCACTGTTCCCTTCCATGTACGCATAAATTTCTTCCATTCCCTTGACATCATCAGTTTCTCTTTCTTTTAGTTGTTTTTACAAAAGCTTCACAAATTTTACACGACAGTCATTGCTGTATATAGCTTCTTCAACGATTAAATTTCATTGAGGATAGGCGACCAACTAATTCTTGCCCCCACTTATCTTTCCTCGCTAGACCAGAATCCATACATGATTTTTCTTCAGCAAATGTTCAAACCTGATATACCAATCTCCTTTTCTCACAGGGTTTTTTACCTCATTCTCAACAGGGTCAGCACAGAGAAAACAATTATTTTTGAAATCGCAATCTGGTACTGAAGATCTCAAACTCACCGTTTCAGTTGGATGTGTTGATGCTGATGTACGATGTCTCTTCAAATCAGCCATAATACTTTGGGTCCTTGTGTAAATTTTACGACATGAGATGTGAACTAGGAGGGATTTCAAGCCTTCTATCTTGGAGCTCTTGTTGTCCCTCCTTTCCTTACTTGCTCTTATAAGCGAAAGAATTCCCTTTTCTGATACTCTTGAAACGTTGAAACGTCTTAAGCTGATTCATCGATGTCTACATCACACACGAAACACTTATTAGTCATTGCGAAAGTGAATCACTCTCAGGAAATATAAAAACACTATTATAGTCAAAAAGATTCTTTACACAACGTCACACGACACGCGTTAACAACAAACTGGACTCGAGTAATGCATGAATACAACGGGTCTTTAAAGGAAACTCCCTCTCCCCCTTGTCCACCCTTCCAAAAATACTTTGTTTTTCTTTTCGGGCAATTTATTGCTACCAACAATAAAAGCGGCTGTTCTTTGTACTCGGTTAATAAGGCTAAATAAAAAATGCGCTTTTCATTCAATTTTCTCTCTACAAAGAAATAGATTCTTTTTCCTACCTCAAACAGAAAAGGACCAAAATCTTGGAAACAGAAAAAAGAAAGAAAATAGAACCAATCTTGCAAGAAATTTCGTCAGCTTTAATTTTGAATATAGCTAGTTTTCCATTTTGTTTGTCGTTGGTTTTCACTTTTTTATTACGATACTCAAGATTAACAGTACTGTAGTCGAGTAATGTTTGCCATTACTTGTCTTGTACGTGCCTTAATGTGATTAGATATTTAATAAAGGGAATTTCAAATTACTATAACTTTGGACAAGTTGAAGCTAATATATTAAATAATAACTCATTTTAAAGAAAATTTAGTGTTCTACTACTTTTTTACCTAAGGACTTGGCTGAAGTTAAGGGATGAGGTGCTAGAAGGCAAAGTTTGTCTACTATAAAAGTGAGGCTAAAAAGCTTTCTTTTTTGAAAATTTGCAATTTTCGCAAGCGAATATCTCGAAAACTATTAGGAATAGAGAATAAACGAATAGAACCAATCTTGTAGGAAATTTTCTCAGCTTTCTTTTTGAACATAAATACATTTTCGCTAGGACGCACCGTTCTCGAGATATAAGCGAAAAACCGAAAAAAGTGACCTTTCCCCGCCCCTTCTGCCCCCCGCTCACCTCGTAGGTCTGGGGACTTTTAGTATGTTGACCTCCTAACTACTCCAAACACAGCCCTGAAGTCAAAAATTCTGTTCCCGAACATGTCCTCTACACCCTCCTTTTGAGCGTTCATTGACTGGACTAATACTGGTATGTTGATTTGGTTAAATATACACTATTAATTAAACAACGGAAAGAAGAATACAACTTTGTTTTTACAAGGTCATCACTGATCCCTTTTATTTTTTAAGTCTTTCCCGCTTTTAAATTCTGGCGGTGCATACCAAAATAGCAGATTAACGTTGCTGTGTTCGGATTGAAGTTTTTCAATTTTGCCCTATCACTTAATTTAAAAAATACTTGGTTGAGTCAATGACGTCTGACGTAACATGTTTCTATAAACGTTGCTTTTGAAATACTACGATTCCATTATTTTGTTGTTGATTTACTGCATGTTTATCAACAATAGATAACAATATTTACCGATTTTGTTGAAAGAACCAATTACAACTGTAATTTTATTGACCGTTTACATTTTCATTCCTCTGCGTGCATTGCTCTTAAGGTGACTCTGTTGGTGAAAAGTGCGTCTAGTAATTTTGGACGGTTCTAAATGTTTCACAATTTCACACTATGTTCTATAAAGTTAAATGCATCTATAAAGTTGCATCTTGCCCGGATGAAGTCCCGGATTTTTTTCCAAGAGCACTTATTATTTTTCATATTCTATATTTTTCTACGCCACCTAATGGAGTTGGATATAATGGCTCACACCGCGCCTCGTGGTCATCTTACAAACTAACAATACCCTCTTCAGTAAAGTGGGAAATTAAAATAAAATAATAATAAAAAACTATAGATTTATTCAATATAATATTGATTTTTTCAGTGTTATTGTTTTGATCGTGAGCGAAAAGAAATATTCATGCGGGCCGGATGTGGCCTGTGGACCACCTGTTGAGGAGGGCTGAACTACATTAATTTGATTTTTCGCAATTTTAAATTAATGTTATGTCTGACGAACATTCATTCTTTGTTTCTCTTACAACAGTGGTTTTCAAATAGAAAGGATTTTCATTCACAACGAATCAGAAATAAACATTCGTCCAACATCAAATTTCGTCTCTCTCGGTTCCTTTCCTGTTGTGGGGAAACGAATACGAATTGACAGCATTGAAGAAACGTAATTGGACAAGATTGAAGACCAGCACCCTGCCATTTGGAGAGAACTTGAACGCTCCGTAAGGGAAGGCAGAAGAGTAATTTTAATTCAAGGCATTATCTCCCGGTCTACACAATATGTTTTTGAGATAAATCAGGAAATGATACTCAACGTGATATATTTAAACTTGCAACACTTTTTTCAGTAGCAATAGATGGATAGATACAAACGTCATTTAACAAGGTTCACGAACTTTTCTGTGTTGACTGTTGACTATTCACTCTTCAAGTTTATGGTAAAACTTTGTTTTAGTATGCTATGCAGTGTGCTGATGTGCAGTTGTTACTTGAAGGTTAATATGTAAATAATGGGAAGGAAAACAGGAAAGCATGGGAAGAGACACGTTTAAGAAGAAAATAAGTATATTATAAACATTGTAGTATGTTGAAGGAAGTTTGAGTTTAGTGACCTTGCGGCCTTCACAAATTTCTTTACTATCAACTTGTTTACTGGTTTTTATTTAAGTCATCAATTTCAATAATCTATATTGTTAAAGTTATTTTCGATAACTCTGAGAGAGATTAAATTGCGTTATCTTTATTGGGATCAAATTTTTAGCAAACTGCCAAAATGTTTTTCGTCCATTTTTAATTCCACTGTGTGCGCCTGAATCACAGCAGGAAGAGACAAAATGACTTCAGATATGAGTTCAACGACATCGATTTGCCCTTTTTTTTTTAATCTTTTGTGGCTCTGAAACTACTAGTCCTTGTCATTTGCTTAACTTTCTCAATTTTAAGAATTTATTCTACGTTCACTAAACGCATTTTAGTACGTTGTCATTGGGTCAGTCTTAAGTATAGTATGCAGTGACTTTTTGGACACCCTGTATAAAATCTTACTTGTTTTGTTTATATATATAGACTACGGAAATGTAATAGTTGCTTAGCAGAATGGTAACTATTATTATATAATTGCATTTTCTTTTCGGACTCATCCATGGATGGCAGTTTTAATTAAGTTCAAATAACTTCGTGCTTCTCTTTTCAGTCACTCAATTTTCAAGTGCTAAGTCAGCAAAATAAACCACGTACAAAGAAAGGTCATTGTCACGTTGTGATAGAATAAGTCTTGTGGAAAACTTAAGTGTAAACGTGATATTTATCATCATTTCACATCTTAAGTTACTGTCCTTTTACATGCATAACTTTTTTTCTGTCCGTTGAAGGAAAAGAAAAGACCACAATCCAAGATTCTATCACAGAATTCGTCTTCTGTACCTACGAAATTAGTGTCCACGACATTCGCTACAAGACCACGGTATCCAAGCATTGATACGTTTCTCTTTTAATATATGTAAAACCTTGTTGTATATTTCTGGTTAGGTTAGGTTTGGGGTACCCGAGACATCCAAGCGAGCGAGCGGTGTTATAGAATATACAGTTAAGCCGTAATATATTTAAACATGAATGAACTTTACTATTTAAGACGTCGCCGACTCAAAAGTAAGTAGATTGGTCTGGAAATGCGCTATTGTTTTTCTTCAGGTCGCAAAGCACACATTATTCTGTATAATCGTAAATCGCAGGCAATCTTATTAAGCAGCAGTTAAAAGCGTAAACACGCACGCTCTATTCACATTCAAAAGGTAGCATGTTATAAAACTTATCCTAATGTGATTTCAGTCTCTTGGAAGGCCATTGCTTCACGACACAATTTATTTATCAACATTTCATAAACAGTCTTATGTTGCAAGCTTTAAAACGTGATTCAACGCATGCATCGAAACACGAATCTCATCTGTGGAATGCATTATACAATCCTCTGGGTTTTCTTAATCAGTTAGTCAAGTACATGAAACGTTTTCGCTAATAATATTTTTAAGGTGACTGTTAGATAGTTTCGTGATGTCGTGTTTAATTACTTACTGAACAGACATTCAATTCGCTGGACTTCTTGACAGATTTTTCAGGTTTAATATGAAAGTAAAAGGGAATGATTTGAGTTTATATAGCTGGGATACCTCATTGACCTTATGATGCAGTCGAATCGCTTCGATTTTGAGACCTAAATAAGTCGTTCCTAACTGGTTTTAGCATGCATACGGTTGAACTAATGAAAATTTTGACGCGTTTTATTATTTCAGTGATTGTAAAAACGGGAATTGTAAAGTATTTCTATGTTTGATCTCTAAATGGAATGTTTAGGCATGGCGTATCTATCTGTGTTTTCACTCTCTTGAAATGCAGAAAAATGTCATGTAAAGATGACGATTTTCGAATTGTCCAAAATATCGTACTTTACTAGTGTATGTATGAGGGGCATGTTAGATATTATAACTCAGGCAGGGCTCTCAAAATAATGAACAGAGCGAAACTTTGCTTCAGGATTGAAATCAATTGGCCAACAAAAGTATTTCTGCAAATTGACACAGAGATAAGACGGTCATATTTGATTTGGCCGCCATCTTGAAAATGGACCACGTGTGAGGCTGACGACATCGATTTTCAAGGTGTCTACGACGAGGATAATCTAAAGATAAACTATCCGCTAAAATTTTTGCACACGGATCTCATGCCAGCCCTCGGTCTAACTCCACAGACTATGATTCACCCGATATTCAAAGAATAATGAAATCATGACGGCTAAGATTGGCAGGTCATGTAGCTCGGATGAGGGAAAACGAAGACCAAGGCGTTGTTGGGATGACAGTATTAGATTGATGTAGGTGTTCACGATGAAAACTATCATAATCCTGCCCAGAATATAATCCAATAACATGGGCGTCTGTGATATGTTAAAATTGGGGTGAGCGCGCATGGAAAAGAAAGCCTGCGAGTACGTTATGGCTTAGACTAACTGTAGACCCCTAAGCTACATTACGTATATATTTCAAACTAAATGTTAATAAAACCTCAGTCTATGGATAACGTCAGTATTAACAAAATAACATAAAAATTCTACTTGCAGTTACAATTACAATTCTACAGATGCAAACTAATTAATTGATGTTATTCTATCCATATCTAGTTGGCTGGCCCGAAGATTGTTCTGAGATGATCACTGGCTGCAACAAATCAATCTGCTAACTCGTCCAGGTTGAACATTATTCTTCCTCTTCTGTGTCATGCTGTCTCTTAGGAATGTTTTGAGACGTTGCAGACAACTGAATCTACATTCAGTTTCACATGATGAAGTTTGCACCGCTATCACAAGACGAAGCAAGTTTTTAATGTTTCTTAACATTACCCGAACCTCCGGCACCATTTGCCGAAACACATTGAGTATATCACTGAGAGAAGTTACATCATTCTTCTTAACATCTTCAATTCAGCGACAAAGAGCTGTTCCTGTTATGGAGGCTCTGAGAAGAGCCATTTCCTTTCCCTTTGGGAAGGTTCCGGGGCCTTGAGAAAGACTATTTCAGGAAAAGATAAAGTGTCTCTAAAAGAGCCGTTTCCTTCCTTTCGGAAGGGAGTTATTGGTTCTCAAAAGAACCGATTTCAACCATTCTTGGTTATTTAACCTGGTGTTATTCTTCCCCTCCTCCTTTTACATCCAGGCTTGGGATCGGCATTGGCGGAGTTAAAGGGGCTCTTAAAAGAGTCGATTTGTTGTGAAATAACCCACAAAGTCGCCAACCCTCGGTGAACATTCCCTACCGTGTACCAGTACTTTCATTAGAAGACCTGATGGCAAGAGAAGATGGAATTACGGAATCAGATTGCTGCTTTAAAAGACAGATTACTTATTACGAAATTTGTGTAATGAATTTGAAGAAACCACTGTTGAAGAAAAGGTAAACCTTCAGACAAGATTCACAAGTCTCTTTTGGCAGCTACCAGTAAAATTAACTGATCCTTCTAAAACACAGCGAAGGATGTTAAAGAAAAAAAAGGAAGCTGGAATTATTTGCACACACTAAAAGGAAGTACGAAGAACTCATACCAGCCTCTGTATTATTTGGACAATGGCATCTTTGTAGGTGAAAAGGCAAAAGTGACGAAGAGTCTGACACTATCAAAGAAAAACATACGCATGAGGAGTACCTGTCATTTGCACGTTGCGGAGAAGTTATCTCGCTCTAGGGACCCTCTCACACTCACTCGGGTTTGCGGAGAAATGATCTCGCTCCAGGGACCCTCAATCACACAGGTAATCCTCATGTTTCTGCCACTTGGATAACGTCAGTCAACTTCATCGTCCTTGTTGCTGTGTTTTTCATCCAAATTCGTGCGATTGGTTAAATAATCATCCAGATCTCCGATGAGCTCTTTGTGTTGCTTCTTTAGGTCGTGCAAACTTTCTTCGAAGTCCCTTTTGATCGTTAGCGTCTCTTGTGTACGTTCAGGAGGAAGCATCGATGTTCTGAAGTTCGACCTCGTCTTGCAAAATGACCAGCTCCAGTTCACTGATGCAGATTTCTTTGTAGGCAATCTGTCTTTCTGCTCTAGCAATCTTCTTCCTTAAGACCCACTCAAACACATCAGGACTTCTTGTGTAGTTGCTGGTGGATGGAAGGGGCAGTTCGTTCGGAACCAGCGAGTTCTCCTTCCACTTCGGAACCAGCGAGTTCTCCTGAGGACTCCTTCCACAGGATCTGTCCATTCGGTTTTTGCCCCGATTGTACCTGCTCTACAATAGTGAGCGGTTTAGGTTCGCGCCGCGTTTTCGTTCCCGGTTTAGTCGCCATCTTTATATTTAAAATAGAAAAATGGCGTCTTGTGAGAGTAGCATAAAAATCTACTGTGCCGTGGAAACCGCTAATTGTTTGGATGGTAATGCGTTGCATTGTTGAAAGTGGTTCTCTGTGGAACCTTCAAGTAAATCATTTTATATAAAATTGTTGTTGCCAATAATGGTTATAATTATGAGCTCCTGCGTAGCCATTTGGTTACCGCGCTCGCCTTCGGTGCGAGGGGTTCCGGATTTGATTCCCGGTACGAGCTTTATTTCATAGTAACGTTTCGATCGCCCATACCCGAATTGCTGGTGTGGGTTGGTGTAAGGAAGAGCATCCGGCCGTAAAACATCTACCAAAACTTGTGGAATACGCTGACACCATCTCACATGGGAAAACCAGCGGAGACAAACAACAACTAGAATTTCCTGTAGTAGACCAGTACGTGGGACAGAAACACAGTGAACAGTAGCGGGTGGTCTTAGGCCATCCAGGTATCATAACTTCTAGAATTCAATATATTGTATTAAAAACGATTCTTTGAGTACTTCTCTATTTCTTCGGCTTCATCTTCGTTTATAAACTCAGCTATATCTAATACCTACGCTTTGAAAAATCAATTCTATAGTTTGCTTGCATGTAGTTGATCATGTTACTAACACATGCCATTTACAGATATTTCATTGTTGTTTTTTTCTTGAAGGAAACAAATCGTTTTCTTTTAAAGGTATTTGAACATCCGTGAAATTTAGTGTGTTTCCTGATTGCTGTGTGCTTAGCAATATAATTAATATCACGGAATAATATTGTTTTTCCATTTATTGATACAAAATGCGATAGGACAATTGCATGTACTCTTTCATTTTACTTCCATTCCATGCATCTGCACTTCTTGCTCGCTAGAGGGTAAGTTTTTCGTCATAGTCTAAGAACAGCACATCCCTTGAACTGTTTTTTCACACAAATTCATGCAGCGTGTATGTCAAAGAGAAACCTAACAAGGAAATCGTCAATGAGATCATATCAAAACCTACCTTGAAAATTCGCAGAGAAAGTACATCCTATAGAAATATTGTATATATAAAAAGTTACCTGCTCTTTTCAACTGTAAGGTTCCGATATTGCGTACGAAATGTACAAAAAGTGTATGTTCGCATCGTTCAATCAGCACAAAATAAGTTTTAAAATAGTGCTACGGTGTAGGGAGAGACACTGCAATTCGCCATTATCTCATTCTGGGACGAAAGTGAAACAGAAGTAATTTCTGTTGATTGACTGATACAAATATACACTTTTTGTACACTTTTCGAGCGCAATATTCCAACCACAATCTCGGGATCTTGCAGTTGAAACGAGCATTTCTTTTTTGTATACAGCCTTTCTGTAGGACATAGATTCTTTTAGCAAAATTTCAAGGTGTTTGATATGATCTCATTGATGGTTTCCTTGTAAATATGACGTATTTTAAACTTTAATCAATAACATTCTTAAATAAGCAACTGTGCAGAAAATGGTCGGATTATTCCTCAAAACGCCAGTGTAGATAGCAATAGATTGATGTGTTCTTTGCCAGATTTCGACCAAATTTTATACACAGCCTGCTGAGATCAGTTCCGTACAAGCCGAAGAACGAGGACATAATACTTTATCATGCATCTGCCATGATATTTCCGCGCGTATACATAGTTTACGTCCCAAGCGGGATTCTTTTTAGATTTCAATACGCAGACTGCAGATGAATATTGTAAGATTCAGACTACACCATGTGTTTATTCTCTTGCATTACACTAAAATTTAAAAAATGAAATTCTTACAAAACTTGTTTTTTTTTTTCTCTCGCAACTCTAAATACGATCCTAAGCATGCTTTAATGTAGGGCATTGAGAATTTTGACAGCCGATTCTTTGATACCTTCTTAACCACACCCATGATCCTGTTTCTTTTACCAAGTAAAATGCAGTGGAAGCAGCCTTCATTGTTCTGTTATTTCCTTTCGTATGTGAGTGAGCTCTGTTGCGAGTTCTTTGTGCCACCGACTGCGTCTTCCATTGTCTTTCCAGTTTTCTGCACTGCAAGAGTGGCCATGCGAGTCTCTGAACCAGGTTTTCAGGTTGACTCTTGGCTACAAAACTTAAATAAAAAAACAATTTCTTATATAGTCCGTGCATGTGACTCTTCTGTTCATCTCTGTTTTTTTTCAGTTGTTGAGAACTTCAGAAAACATAAGCAGTATTGTCCTTTGGGTTAAGAAAAAGCTGGTTATGCAGAAACATATTTATAAGAAAAAGGCACTTACAAAGGACATAATTAACATTGAAATCAATGTGTAACTCTTTTAGAGTGTCTAACAAATAGGTAGAGAATTTTCTTTTTATGTTAGTTGAAAAGGGAAAGTCAGGTAGGTCTTCATGGTTTTGTTATAGACCTTATTTTACGTGTGCGGTGTGCGTGTCTATATATCTAGTGACAGTTAACAATATTGACAATATTTGTTAGCTTGTTTAAAAGCATCGTCACTATCACTCGGAATTGGTGCAAGAATAAAAAAGGTAGACTTTTGAGGAAATAAAACCTTTGTTCACATCCATTTGAAAGGAATTTACAGCAGCTTCAATATATTCTGTGTTGTCATTCTTTTAGTTACATTGTCCGTTGAATGAAGAAGCGGATAAAGGCTTCACTCAAGACACTATCTGGGCATTCTTCTGGTATGGTAAGCAGTAATTTCATGAAACCCCAGATAAGATGACCGGTTCTGTAATCGCAATACAGAAACTTGCGATTACGGATCGGTCAAGTTTCCGTTAAGTCATCCGGCTCGGTTTCACGAAGTTGAGTTGATAACATGTTTGATGTTACGTACAAGGAGGAGTGCCAAACTGCGACTCCTGAGTTTCTAAAAAAAAAAAAATACATCAATGGCCCAGCCGGGATTAGATCCCATAAGCTTGGAGACGCTGGTCTGACGCCTCAGACCACCCGACTATCTTGCTTGACAGGGTACTGCTCAATACCTTTCCAACGGTCAGCAACGTGACCACCTTTATGGCAGTTTTGGCCAACTTCAAATGAGTACATCTTGAACATGCCTGGTCGTCGGCCTTTAAAATTTTACACAGTTAATGAATACACTTGACCAGAAGGATAAAGTTAGCCTTCGCTGAACCTTGACTCCGAAGTGGCACTCCTTTTTCTGAGTGCAAAGAGAAAATGATGTAATTAGAACAAAATTGGGCGTTAAAAAAAAATTAAAAAAAATGCAGTTGTCACCTTTTTACACACAATAAAAACGCCAATATGATTATCTGTTTTGTGGTATTGTACAGGATCGGGCTAATACACTTACCATTTCTGATTCTCTTCCGTATATTAAGATCGTAGAAAATTCGACTTTTCATAAGTGGGGAATTGGCAGAAAGATGTAGTGAAAAAGACGTGAGAAGATTTCAAAATTGTTTACAGAATGTTATAAGAAAGTAGAAGCACACTTGTGATTCATATACATGTAATATGAGATACTTGCTTCTCCGTCTATAAGGAGATATACAATAGTAATAACGACTCTTCTGGTTTTATTAACTTATTTAGCCTGATTTGTGAACTATATAACGTAACACTCTTCTCTTGACTCGCTTTTGTAAACATTTGAGCTGAAATTCCCTCTAAGTTTTGAGCTTGAGTAGTGTACATATTGCATTACTATTTTTGATGTATTAGATGGTTTAAAGGAATCACTGAGATGACGTGGGTTCTATCCTCACTCCCATCAATATTTTTACTTTTCTTACTCTAATGAAGTGCACAATGTATGTGGATACGCTCAAACATGTGTAAAAAGTGTTCAAAAAGTGATCGGAAGTTAGAAAGTTTAAAAGTAGTGATACAAATTTTATTCATTTGAGGGGTGGCGTAAAAGATGTTTACAAAATGTGAAAGCATTTGTAATTTTTTTACAATTAATTTCTGGCTATTTAATACCACCATTGAGTAAATATCTCAATGATATTTACTCAATGATACCACCTAGCGCCCACGAGGTATGGCAATAAACTAAGGAGACCATTTTTTCCTCTTTGTATTAGCAATCCTGCAACTTACTACGATATGCCATGCTCGACCATGAAACATTCCTTATTTCTTCTGTGACTCGTGTCTTTATGCTGTCTCTGCCTGTAGTGACTGTTTGTATTGTAAGGTCATGTTTGTGATCTTCGTCACAAACATTGTATCATGGAATATCTATCGCCCAGTGGTATCCCATCATAGCTAGGGTGAGGAGAATCGTACAATCTGATAGAAGGATAACTGTGTTCCTCTCGTACTAGCTGAAGATTTGGGAACTTTGTGTCATAAATTTTTACCGAACATTTTTAGTGACGAGGATCTTAAACACGACCTTACATGATAAACACCTACTTCGGGCTGAGTGACTCCAGGATCACGCCATTTCCAGAAGTTATAAAGGTTGATAATGGCATATAGCAATACTTTGTTGAATGTTCACGTACAACCGTGTAGAAGAACTTACTGCATCAGAATGGGCGAACAGTGGCTTAACATTGAGCACCAAGTTATGAATTGGTTAGACGTGGGAGGTGGATAATTGTGAAGAGTGTCAGTTAATGTATGATGACAAGACAGCTTGCACAAATGACGGTGCAGTACAATACTTTAAATCTCTGTGTGGGTCTAATCGGTCACACCTTACATCAATTAAGCTATAGCAGTCGCCATCCACCAAGAACCGCTCTGCTGGATGATAGAAATGTGGAAAACTATCTCGACCGACGATGTACGTTCTCTGCTGCATTACAGAGGTGGTCGGATTAGCGTAAACAATGTGTAGTGCTGTTTGTACTGGATAATGTACAGCAAGCTGAGAACGGTAGTGTAGGAGCATTTGATACTACCCTCTTGGTCTATTTCTCATTATACCACAGTCTCTTAACCGCCTCCACTACGGAACTTCCTAACCGATCAATTGCATCCCTTCATCCAGTATGTCTATCCACGGTGCACTTCCATACTTCATGTGGTGTTCCAGTGAGAAAATACATCATGTCATTACGACCATGTAACATGGTGGTAGAAGAGCGTTGCGTAACACTGAATTCTGAAAATTGCGTTGGTCTAACTCAGCAGACTGCAATCAGGACTGGAATGAAATTATACGAGTTTTGGAGACTCACCAGTACGGACGTACCGCAAACTGGCAGATCACCAAAGTAGTTGGCTATATCTGTCAATGAACCTTCTATACACCTGAAACATTTAGAGTCAGTGACAAGTGAATACATTTGGCTGCCTTTCTACGTATATCAGAGAGTACCGAATACAATCTGAATGTAAAGCCTACTGTGAACCATTTCTAACATTATAGAAATAATATGTTTGTAGCCTAAATATTCACCCCTGCCGGCAGTGCTTCCGAATCAAGAAAGTCTAATGGAATTAAACACTACAAAAGTCGAGCAACTGAGGTTTTTTTTAGGGCTTTTCCTAAATGCAGAAAGTGGGATAATACTTAAAACTCTTAAGTAATTTCGTTCTGTATCCTTTTCTCCTAAGCTGTGCTTGCAGGTTGCTCAAACATGAGTTGGACACACCTAAAGGAATTGATTTAATTCACAAATACAACTTAAAATTCAGAAGTAATTCTATAATTATCATCAAGTTGTGTTTGAATTTCTTTTGGAAGGTATAGAACGTAAGAAATGTTGTCTTTTTATTTCATCTTCCGAGTTCGTCCCCACCCCCACTCCAACTATTGGGGAACAAAAAATATTCCTACGCAACGCCACTGATAAAATCCAATTTATTTCTTTTTTATCAACTAAAAACCACAAAGAAACCAAAGAAGCGGAAACGATTTTATGACCCCAAAAAAAGCAATATGAAATCTGTACAAGAAAATAATTTTATTAGGATGTGGGAGGAAAGAAATGTAACCGTTAAAAAGAGCATTAAAAATGTACTCATAATAATGAAAAAATGATGCTTGTCCTCATTCTCTTCCTCTACAAAGAATAAGATGTGATGAAATTTTGACATCTTTCTACCTTCCATAAACCGATGTTCTCTCTAGCTGTATGTATAGAGGGAGGTGGGGGGCTATGGGTTTTATTCCAGCTGAAGCGTGTCTTGTTAACAATGATTGTAAATTATTATCCGATACAAACGTCGATCAATTGAAGAGATTAGCTCCAGGAAAATATTTTTTTGTAAGAAGCTGAAAATCGGATAAAAATCCTGAGAGATTTGGAGAAGAACGAGACCATCGTTCACACAGAGTTTCAACCAATAATCGTTTTCCGCTTTGATGAACACAGTTAAGTGAGTTACGGTTCTACTTTTTTTTTTATCTTTTGTTTCTCCACCACACCCACAACTACGAGTATATTTATCTTTTTTTAATATTCCTGAAAAGCATTTTACTTCTTAAGATGTTTAATACAAAGTATGCGCTGAATATTTATGTACCAACTTTCATTTAATGCTCTACACTGTTAAAAGTGAAAAATCCAATAGGGATGAATGTTATTCCACGTTTTGGATCATTATGTAGCTAGAACTAGATGTGTTCTCATTAGTCTTAAATATGGATATACACTGCTCGCCATTAAAAAATTCAACACCAAGAAGAATAAAAGAAAGCAGCCCCAAATTTGGTATATGAACACCATAAGGTACAAGTAGCAAATTATTAAACTTACCGCTCTGTGCGATGCGCGACAACGTGGAAAAGCGGAACAGAACTGTCGAAGGTCCTATCAGAATGGTTGCAACACTGCGAGGCATAGAGAGGATGAGTTCTTGGATGATATCCTGAGGTATGGCAAGCCATGCGTCTTCGACACGAAGCCACAACTCATCAACTGTAGCTGGGGAAGGTCGCTGGCGTGAGAGGCGTTGTGCAGTCATGGACCAGCACCAGACGTGTTCAATCGGCGAGAGATCAACTGAACGTGCCGGCCAAGGAAGCAGGGAAACATTGTGTGCAGCCAGGAAAGCTAGGTCACCACGTACCACAGGCGGGCAAGCGTTATTCTGCTGAAATATGGTCCCCGGCAGAGCCTTCACTAAAGGGACCACAACCTGGTACAATACATGTACCGTTGGCTGGTCGCATGTCCGTCAATACGTAGGAGACACGAACGGGCACGGAATCCAATGGCACATTGTAAGTAATGAAATAAACAGCTAAACCATTTACAATTTATTTTAGACATAATCCATTAATTGCCATTTTAAAACATTTTCTATCTGCTTCCTATAACGTCAACTGTTCATACCCACGACAATGATCTTAACATTTGAATCATTCCTAACATATTACGAAGTTATCATATTTGCTGTTCTTATAATCCCCACAATCACTCCCCGTACAAAATAAAATAAGACGCTGTTTACATGAGGCATTCTTGACGGAATTTAAACAATCATAATTTAAAACTTAGAATCTGTGAGAAACACAACGCTCGAGTATCATGAACTTACTATAACGAACCGAACCTACTGTAATCTTACCTAACTCAAGCAATTGGAGACATTGTTTCCATTCCTGATACGCCAGAAGTTTAAGCTTGTGAGCATATCCCAGTTTAGTTGCTAATATTTTCAACTTAGCTTCATTGGTCTCACTTGCTATTGGTTTCTCTGGTGGTTCCATGTACAGTTTCTTTAAGGTCAGCCTTTTTCAATGTTTTGTTATTTTTCTTCCTTAACATTGTCTCTTTCTGTTTCTGTTCCTCCTTTATGACATATTACTTGAAATCTCCTGATTCCTGATCTCTTCCATTAATATTTCTGTTTTCTGCTCTCCTGTGTCTGCAACATATCTCAACTGTTTAACCTTCTTCATTTCCCTATTTTGAGTGATAACCATTGTGTCTTCTTCGTAAGCTCTGGACCAAAAGTATTTGTAGTTTTTAGGTCTTCATCCGGAAAAGGTAGGCGTAAATTTGAACATGAAACAGCTGTTTCTTGTGTTTGTTAATTCAAAATTGATTCTGTTACATGTACACTTTTATGCATCCCACATACTCTCTTGGTTTGACTCCATGTATTTATCATGCTATTCTCACTTGTTTGTGCTGCTATCTTTCTATCTACTTTTAGGTTCTCAAATTCTTTGCTAGCTACCAAACAGTCTTTCAGTTCATGCAATTCTTGTTGGAATAGCGACATTTACTTTTGCCAAGTATGCACCATATGTAGTAAAGTATCTTCTCTTTGGTCTTTTTGGTTGATGGGATTCCGGTCAGAAAACATTGAAAATGAACTGAAATATTCTCCCAATATTCCTCTGGTATTGGTTCTGGTTCTGGACAACGTTAACATTTTCTTTAACTGATGATATAAAATTAATTTCTGGTCTAAATTGGGATGTCTTTAACGTGTTTTCTTTCTTCTATTATCTCATTATCTCCTCTTATGGTCGAACTTATTGGCTGTTTGTCTGCTTCAACTACATCCACGCTTGGTGTGCACATTTCAAGAGATGTTGTGCTCGTATTTGCCTGAAGACGTAATCTACAATATAGCATCTGTACCAATGATGCCGAAGGTAACAATCCCAACATTCTGTGTGGCTGGGTTGTTTGATTGGGTTGTTTGTGCTTCAAACCACATTTTTGTTACATTTATGCCCATAGTGTATAATTGCTATTAAGGTATTATTATGTGTTCTTTTGGTAAATGACGCTGCTCTAATCGAATATGAAATCTTTACAGGTTCGAAGTTGTAGTCAAGGCCGTCGTATTTTTAAATTATTTCCAGTGCTGAATGTAGATTTAAGTTCTGTTCCGCTAGTAAAATACCTTGACAAACTGAACTGTATAATCCTTGTAACAGTTACTTAATCCATTAATTGTCATATTAAAACATGTTCTATCTTCTTCCTATAACGTCAACTGTCCATATCCACGACAATGTTCTTAACATCTGAATATTTCCTAACATATTATGAAGTTATCATATTTGCTGTTCTAATAATCCCCACTCACACACCACACCATAACACCCGGTGCCGAACCGACGTAGTGATGCAAAGCGACGCTCAGCCTTGTGTCACAGTACCACCAGATACGGATGCGGCCATCATGATGCTGCAGACAGAAGAGAGATTCGTCTGAAAAGAGAATTTCCTGGCATTCGGGTCTCCATACGTAACACCATTGTAGTCGTACATACCTATGTTGTGCAGTCAGCAGAAGCCGCTGCAGTGGGCGCCGTGCAAATATACCCCGTTCTGTCAGAAGACGGAACTGTTCGTGAGGACACTGGGCGCTGTGCAACATCCGTCAGTGCGTGTGCCAGCGTTCGGAGTTTGGCTATTCCATCCGCCAGAGCCGTACTTTCAAGCTGTCTGTCCTCGCGGTCCGTGGTATGACGTGGTCGTTTGAATCCGGCATGTTGCGTAGTGCCTTCTTGTTCGTGGAGTCATCGAGTCTATGTGCGCTGCTCTGTAGACGCAGTCCGTCCAAAGAAGAACTAAAGTCTTGACGCCGCATCCGATTAGTTTCCATAGTAACGACGGATGGAAAGTCTAAACAAACAGTAAGTTTGATAGCATAAAGGTAGAAAATAAGTTATGGAAGCAATGACTTTGAATGTTTTTTGAACTGTTGATTATTTCGGTGACGAGCGGACAGATTGTTGGCAGATTTTGGCACAAAAGTGCGTAAAGCAATTGTAGTATATATCAGGCGAATGTTTTTGATGGAAGCAAGGATACAGCTAATTAATTGATGTCCCTTTGGGATTTTAAAAATCTCTATAATTACTACACTAGAAGGCATTGCAAATGTCCTACCTAAAATGACATTATGCGATGATGCTGAAACCTAGACAGGAACAGATTTAACCAGGGATGTATTGCTAATTTTTTAGGGGGGGGGGGGCATACGCTTCACTCGTTGTAACAAAACCTTTCGCATACTATCCCATATGTGATTAACCCTCCCGCACCCACTCAGGTCACCCTCCCGAATTCAAAACTAATGTTTACAGAACAATACTACGATTCCTCAGTTAAAAATTCACCTACAAATCAATAATTACTTCTTGCATTGAAGTACTCACTCGGTGATAGGTTTGTGTCTTGAATTCTCTCTTCCTGATTTCTTTTATGTTTGTTCGTTTCTAAGTCTTCACAAATTATAGAAGTATCGTTTTTAAGAGTCAGTTCTACAATCGACCGCTAAACTTTTAGTCAGCGCTAAGTACAGGCCAAGTCTGATTTTGGCCAATGAAAGTACGCAAAATGAGAGTCGGCCTCAACTTAGCGCTGACTAAAAGTTTAGCGGTCGATTGTAGAACTGACCCTAAATCAGTTTTCAAGAAAGGTTTTTTGACATCACCCTCCCCATCTAAGCACAATACAAGAGTACACACTGCGCAATATACTATAGAGTATCTAAGTAGAGGAATTAATGGGTATATTAGTAATGGAAAGCAACAGCGTCTGCTAGCAACAAACGCAGCCAATCAGGAAAAGTCATGAGATTTACAATTATGATAGGAATTCGTAGTACATGTTCGACACAAATGAATCACTATCGGCACTGAAAAAATAACGCCCCTGAAGCAAAACATTTAGCAAACAATTTATGTAAGGTTCAAAGACTTAAAAGGAAATTTAGGCGCAGAGCACCAGAAATTAGCTCTTTTTTTTTCTTTTTGACAAGGAAGACAGGAAAACTCATAATTTCTGTACCGTCCTTCATTCTCAAAATTATTCATCTCAAGCATAGAATACAAATAGTATTTGAAGTAATGAGGTGAGTATACGATAGATTATGCAGCGTATACCTGCGTATTTCATAAATTTTAAGTGGGTATACGCCGTATACCGGCAATTACCCCCTTACGTCTCTTGAATGTAACCAAATAACCCTTGATAGCATTTTGGTAGTAAAACAATCCAGGGAGTCCAAGAGAGCCTACCATCCAGACTGAGGTTTCTCCTCAGTCACACGAGACGAATACTAGGATGGTTCCTTCATAACTAGGCTCTGGCTAATTTCTTCCCACGTCCTCTCTTCTAACTTATCCTGGCTTAAGCAGAGATAAACTCAAGAAAATAATTAATTAAAAACTAGTTATTTAAGTGTGTGTTGAATCATGTGAGCTTTTTTGCTAGGGAATAACGAACTAAGTTTTCGATTCGTGATACATGTTTTCAATTCAGTCATTTGCGATTCATTGACATCACCCACATTACGGGAAACAACAACAGACTCTAGCATTATAATAGAGCAAAGATACGTGCATGTTTATATCACGAAAAATAATATTTGTTGATTGTTTTAATGAACATCTTTAAATCGTTCAGTGTCTGGAAGCAAGCTCCTTTGGATGAAAGATACAAACAAAATACATATCAAATCCTATTCAGTTAGTAAGAACGAACGTCTGTGACTTACTTGCACGTGTAACAGAAAATATTTGTTCTTCTTTTCTTTGAAAGAAATGACACGGTAAGAAGGAAAACAGTAAAATATTTTATATATGAGTTGATCTGTGCAGTAAATAAGTGTGAAAAATAAATATCGACAATATCTATCAACTGTGAAACCACAAACGTGATCATCAAAACAAGCCTTTCCCAACCTCATTGTTATGATTGACGGACGATGACATCTCAATGGGAGATTTCAAGTTCACGATCTCATTTTCTTATTTGTGCTAAATGTATTTTTTAACTGTCTAGGCAGCCAATTGACGGGCCAAGTCAATAAAAGGCACTAAAATTAGAATACTGGTGGAGCTACTATTATGGCACTTGTATAGTACTGAAGTACGATTTATCGTACTTTACACAAACGAATTTCTTTTGTGTTAAAAGACTGTGTTCACTCGATTCCTTACTATCTTTCTTTAAACATTAATACAAATGGATTACCAGGAAAAACCTTGTCACAAAAATATGATGTACCTTGGATTGGATGCTTAACAGTTTCACAGTGATGCAAGCGTGACAGACGCACGTGGGGAAGAACATTTTAGTCCTTTTTCACTCATTTAAAGGAAAGGGAAGATTATGATGAGTACATCCTGTGTACATGGTATTTCAAGGTCCTTGTTTTGAGCCTTTTTTTTTATTAAAAAAAAAAATTGAGGACACTGTCATTTCTTTCTTTCAAAGAAAAATCCCTGTTATTCTCTCTTGTTATTAAAAGTGTGTAAACATAACTTTTCGAATATTTCGTAAATGGGAATAACTCGCTTGAAGTATTATATACAAGTTGCATCACATCATCTTGAGTTAGTGATGTAGTTTTTATCAAGGAAGTTTTCTTTTTGTTTCCGAGTAATAGTTGCGTATTTCTCATATCTTGTCTTGGATGTATTCTTATGTTAACACATCTCATGGTTGGTTGACCTCTAATTTTTTTTCTCCCTCTTGTTGGATTAGTGGATTACTTAATTGATGTCGCAAGAAATGCAAATAGGAGAGAAACATGTTGGCTACGCAGATACTAAAATTATGTGTAGAAATATCCTCTCTTTTTATGTGTCAGTGGTCAGTAACGCAAGATATTCATACGGTGGATGCTAGTGAAGCAACGATCAATGCCAGGACGTTGTAGTTTTAACTGTAATTCGATGTGTGGAGCGAGCTGAATCAATGGCTTGTGAAAAAAAAGAAGAGGAGTGTTGCTCAGGCAAACTCACTGTTATGATGTATGATACTTTTATCTTTCATGCAAGTCAGATCATTTGATGGGTAGCCCAAGTCGTCGGTTTCCAAACTTATTCTGATTGGAACTATCAACCAGTAACGCTAAGTCATAATAATAAAAAAAGTAACATTCACCCAAAATTAAATATTTTTAACATGTCCACTTATCTCTTTGTTCACAAAATGGAACATGCATTTGCCCTGGGTGCATGCTAATTGTAGACGGTATGTGGTTTGTGTTGATTGTAACATTTCAACGAATTGTAACTAAAGCGATAAATCTTAATTTAATATTTGGGTGTGAAAATATATGGTAATGGGATTTTCTTGATATCTTGTAACTTTGTTTGTTACTTATTATTATATATTTTTTTTCATATTAGGAAATCGAAAAAGTTCTTGCCGTTTTTGATAGTGAAAAACAGAAAGGTATACAGAAAACGTCAGTTAGTCCTCAAAGTAATCCTCATTAGCATCTAGCACCTTTTTGCCAACATTGGCGAAGGATTTCCCACGAAGGTGGTTGTCCAGGGAATGGAAGAGGCGATAATATGTTGGCGCAAGGTCCAAGGAATACATTGGATGGTACAGCGTCTTTCAGCCAAGATGCTGTATGATATCCCAAGCCACGCGTGGTCTAACACTGTCGGCGACCTGGCATCATTTTGTTCACTAATTAGAATAAAATTGAAATTCGCTCCTACTCTCTAGCACGGCCGATGACTGCAATATGAGTCAGCACACAGATATGATTTCGCTTCCGGGAAGCAGTAACAAGTGTTCCAATAAATTGGTATGCGATTGACAGACTTTCAATAATAATAATAATAATAATAATAATAAAAGCTCTAAAGTTTTGTTTCTGAAAAGATCAAGAGATTTGTTAAAGTAAAGAAACTTGTGGCTTTGAGAAAAGCAGTTGGAAGCACTTAAAGGTATTGATTTTTCTAAGCCGGGCTAACAATGCACTAAACTGCTCATAACTAGTAAGAAAGTATTTTATAGAAAACTTTTAGGAGCAAGCCACACATTATTATGATATTATACGTACCTAGAAGTGAAGAAGAAGAAAGTTTTGAATGTACGCGATATTATATGTCCGATTTCACTGTGTAAATGTATCGTAATGAAAGGTGTTAACATCACCAGATTCAAAATGGCTGCCCAAATTGAGATCGTTGGTTCAAACACAACAACATAAAATCATATTTTCTGTAATTGAGATGTTAGCCTACGTCACAGCCGGACCAACGAGCAAAAAATTAACAGTCCCGCACAAATATTTCGGAGCAACTAAAAGTGTCCTCTGTACTGTGGATTAGTGCTAACGCCTTGTAATGAAGGAGTCCCGAGTTCGGTTCGCGGTAGGGACACAAGTGGTTCGGAGCTCACGTTAAACTGTAAGTCCCGTTATTAGGATGTAATCTTCATCCGATGGAAGACAATGGAAAACTACCGTCGGTTTACCTTGCCCGGGAACCTTTGGGCAGAACTTCCATCAACATCATCAAGAAGTATATGGCCTGCTTGCCTCTTGAATCAAACTATGTGAGTTCTAACGCTAAATTCGCTTTTCCGTTATACAGTATCTCAATTGCTTATCTCATTTATTTTCATGCGCTGATTAGAATTCATAAACGTGCTTCCTAATAAGCCTTAGTTCCTATTTTTTAAAAATATATTTTAAAACAAACTTTCGCCATTTAACTTTTTTTTTTTTTGACAGGAATTTTGTAAGAACTTTATAAATGAGGCTCATTTGACACAGACCATTTCCTGTTTTTAGGAAGAAATTTGTTTCAAGGTAATAGTTAACCCCCAGCAGACAACGGGGTCATTGATGGAAGAGGAGGTGGAGTGAATAAAGAACGGGTGCCGATAAATGACTGCATCGAATATGACCTCACAATGGGTCCTCCCTTTCCCTGCTATCCCGAAAAGAACCATTGAAACTGCGAAGTTGCAAAACACGAAAACCGGACACTCTGTTACGACATATCCGGATGCTGTTGGTAGCAGTAAAACAATCGAATGTCATCAGCAACACGCATGAAACGTTTCAGTCAACTGCCTCTTCGTATACACATGAAAGAGCACATGGATACAATGCACTTCGAGAAATGCAGGTCAATGAGAGAAGATCTGTTGTAAGAGGACTTGTTTTTACGCTTGAACATCTAATCTTGTAATGTGAATTTATGTTCATTTGCAAGTTGAAGATCAAGAAAAGTCCAAGAATTATGTCCGAGCAGAGGATGTTCTAGACAGGACAGACAATGTCATATGTCGGGGGCACACGCATATATACACGACAATGGTCAAATTAATATCTATACGATAATTTTCATTAGTTATTCAATGATTACATTTCCGGCACAATTCATCATTAACCACTATAAAATTGGACCATAAAAGATAATTACTGATGCCTCTCCATTTAAATTTCGTCACATCCTGCTTTCTTAAGAATATTTACGAAGGCGTATTTTCACCCAGCTATTTGAGCCAGTGATAATGGTTGCACATTTTGAAACGGTACTGGGATGGCACATAAGTTCGTGTTCTGCTGCCGGCCATCCTAACTAGACTTATCTGGGAGTTTCCCTCAGTTTTGGCAGGCGAGTGAGTGCTGTGGCACTACCTAAAGTAAAGTCCTGGACGTTACTTTTCCCGGAAGATTGATCGCCGATGGACGTAAATTCTCCGATACGTGATGGACTTAGAGGCCAGTTGCCTATTTAGTTCATAGAAATAAATGATATTCTGATTTTATAATAATGGAAGTTGACAATCAATGCAAACCCGTAGAATGACTTGGAGTTATATGGTAGGGTAGACGATGTTACAGGTTGGGCACATACCCATGTAACATTGGTCAATGTGACATAGATGTAAACATTTTTCTTTAGTTGTTTAGTGATTACATTCTGAATGTGGAACGCAACAGGAAACGACCAGATTAACATACAATGTGTCAAGTAAAGTCATGGTATGGTGCGGTTTCAAATAGCCATAACATCACAAGGAAATATACTGGAGTAGAAACGAAAGACAAACACTTTTCTCAAAAGATTTTCCTTCTAGCGTCTCTTAGAGAACAGTGTAGAAAAATGCGCTTCAATAGCATCCGTCACTCCTGGTGGTTTTATATATCGTTAACTATCTGCAGGGTTTATAGAGAGGTTCACATTGAATGATCACACAGGTAAAAATTTAGAGAATTTCAATTTATTCTTTGCCTTTTTCGTGTCCGTAACATCTTTGTTTCGATGGTCGATGTACGACGATTTGAAACTGCACTATGATTTCACACGGACACATAGTAAGTATTTTGTATCAAAGCAACTCAACTACTTGTCCTCAATGCTGGAGGCAAACTAGCCCTTGCCACTATTTCTAAGTCTGGGAGAGGAAGTGCTTTAGAAAGAGGCTTTAGAGCAAATAAAAAGGCGACTAAACTGAAGATTAGCAGAGCAATGGGAGGAAGACAAGATTGAGGAAAGACGGAAGATCGTACGTTTAGACAAAACGGGGGAAAGCAGGACAACCCGAAGCGAATGGAGAGGACTCAACTTTCTGTGAACGACCTGCTGTTTTCAGTATGCTGTCGAGTATTTATCGCATTTGAATGACTGTTTGATAGCCACACCTCAAATTGAGTTGCTTGAAATCTTGTAGAAATAATGATTTACGAATTGACGTCAAGCGGTTACATTTCAATCCGACCGTCAAAATCTCTCGAACTGCAAAACAAAGAAACAACTCAATGGTTATTACAGAAGGCAATGAAAATAGATGTTACCTTATTTATGTTTACTGTTTCTTGACGACCCAGTTCTCCTGGTTACGATCGTTGATCATGATTGAATCCCTGACTACGTACTTGTGTGGGATGGATTCATCACAAAGATTCAATTTCCTTATTGCTTGAGCATCGTGATTTGCTTGGCACTCATCTCGTCTTCAAGATATTTTTTCTGGGTCATGTTGCTTCTTATGTGGATGCTGCTCAAGCCTTTTGCAACGCTATTTATTATTCTTAAAGACAGAAGAGAGACAAAGAAAGTACATGAAGAAGGGAGTGGGAAGATAGAAAAATTGTATCAAAATAATCAATGGAGGAAGTGACCGAAAAAGGAGAAAAAAAAAAGGTTGAAGTGAGTAAAATATTGCTGGAGAAATGGACGTAGGAAGAAAAGGTCGAGGCGGGTGATTTCATGCACTTGTTAGGATGTTGAAACAATCATTTCGTTGCAGTTGCTGATTTTCTTTCCTTTTCTTTTGGCTTGACTGAGAGAAAAAACAACAACAAATAATTATAATAGCTGCTGTTTTCTTTAGTTTTATCTTCAACTTTTTTTTTTTTACTTCATTCCAAATTTATGTGAACAAGTGAAGAGAGGTTTTAGTTTTATTGACCTTTTCTTCTTTTTTCATCCATTCACCTTTTCTTAGTTTTATGCTTTCCTGTGAAAATGCGGCAACCTGTTTTACTCAGACGCCTTCACTAGTGTTAGAGTGAGAAAATGGAATTAGTTAGATCGAAGGGTTATTTTAGATTGGCTTAGATAACACTGCTTAGAGATAAAATGTATTTTGATGTTGGCACGATGATATTGTCAAAATATTATATTTACACATTTCCATTCTCAAATATTTTATTTTTTGCTATCAGTGGTCCCGATTCCCTCGATTCAGCTATGCCTAGAACGTTCTTTAGACGAACTTGCCGAGAATCGAACTCAATACCTATACTTAAATTTCGTAGTTGACGGTAAGATCAACCACGCCCCGGAAGATGCTGTTCTAATCTGTAACAAGAAATGTTACACTATATTTCTTTTTCCGTGCGATTAAAACTGTAACAGTTTTGTACTTTTACTTTTATTTTGCTATTTTTATTGTGTTCTGCGAAGATTGCATCAATAAGCGAACCGATATTTACCGTTTCTTAAGGTGCTCGAACATTATATGTAGCTATTTGTTCCCGTACCGCATATAGAGCAAAGAGCGTGAGATGCAGACCTGCGAATGAGTTGCACTTTTCTGTCTGCCGAAGTCTTATTCTATTTCCTGGTGTTTTTTGATAGTCAATTACATTAAACTGTTATCGTACTAATATCCTTAAGTACAGAGGAAGGTGTGATTTCTTTTGATTCTTTCTAGTCAGCAATTCGGCGCCAGCTGTCCTGGGCTCACTCAACCCGTTGTGACAGGTCCCAATTTTGATATTGACCCAGCACCGTGCTAACATTTCGGGAGCTACTTGAATTAAAGAACAGCGGACTCCAATCT
Organism: Lepisma saccharinum; assembly: GCA_022664845.1. NCBI lineage: Eukaryota > Metazoa > Arthropoda > Insecta > Zygentoma > Lepismatidae > Lepisma > Lepisma saccharinum. The sequence goes on from JAGDQP010008159.1 coordinate 57,120, forward strand.
CGGATGCCAAATGAATTGGGGATGGAAAGTCATTTGTCATTTCGCTGACCCCATGACAATCTCATTAAACAAGTGAAAGCCTTTCATGGACTATCAACAATCTCGGTTGCACTTACATTGATTTAAGCATTGAGAAAAGCGGGTAAATGTTTTTATCTTTTCGATATTTTATTAAACATTTGGTTGAATTAAACATAGAAAAGAACATTTCCCATTGTTTTTCAAGGTTAAATCAACCATATGCTACTGGAGAAAGAGTTTTGTTCAATTTTTTTTAAAAATGGAACAAAAGAAATGTGTTTTAAGGTGATAAGTTTAAAACTCAAATACTTTCTTCATGGAATGCATTTGAAAATTAAGTTACACACTCTCAGGTTATATAAATTGAAACTAGAGACAATCTCATATGCTACTGAAGAAACTAGAAACTTATGCAGCTATTATTATAACTGCATAAAAAGACAATTGGATCTCAAGTTAAACTTGCAATGAATATTATATCGCGTCCTTGTGTACTTGTGTAGACTTGGGTGTTAGCGTTACTGAGTTCGATCCTCGGTGTTAGCTTGAACCATTAGAACAATTGGTTCTCGGTTTAGAAAATAGATAAACTGCGTTATGCGTTGATTGCTCTGATTAACAGTGCAACAGATGATTATCTCAATTTTTATTGACTCTTCTGTGCATGCTAAGAACTTGGTATATTTTTCAGTTTTATACATCTCTGATATAATCAATATGTTTTCTAACGTTCGCGAAATCTTTGTATTTTTACCAAGTTAATGCGTGAAGACACTCTCCAGCGCAATCATTGAGAGAAAGAGAGGTAACTGCCCTCGTGTTCCTCACATCCGCTGACTTGTGTCACATTAATTCATCCATCATTTACGTTTATCTTAACTTGTCTTTACTAACGTACGCAACGGGTAATTTAGACCTTTGTCCCGTAGTTTTATTGTAGTTTAAGTGGTACGAGATATTAACATTGTATAACTAATGAAAACTTGCTAATAAGTTGGGTACCGTAAGTACTGTTCTCCTCTTACCTGACGTAGTGGCATTCAGAGTATGCTTTTATTAGAGTCTTCTACTTCTCTTTTGATTTGTGTTTAGCAAGTAAATAGATTTATGGTTGACACATTGAAACACAACAAGGTATGCAATGTTGCAGCCGCCGCGCCCGATGAACTAGTTCAGCGAGTTTGTAATTGATTGTTTGAAGCCCTCCAGGTTGGAAAAAGCATTGCTTACTTTTTCTCTACTCACAAAGTTGTTGAAGTGTAATTTTTCTAATAAAGTTAGTTGCACTAAATTTGTTGTACATCACTTCTAAATGAAATTCCTTGCCAATTAACGCTGTAGGAAGTCTTGGCCTTCATTTGTTTTTGTAATGAAATATCTCTACGTTCATCTTATCTCCTTGCTTTTCTAAATTGGATGTTAAGTTTGTAATTTATTACTGTTATTAAAAGGATACGTTGAATTTATAATTACAATTAGATTTATCTTTTAAAAAGTAAGTTGTTTCTTAGTTGCTAGTACTTTTCTATGGCGAAAAATTGGAAACATTACACAACAAAAATAAGTGAATTGATGCAACCTAATTTCATCACAGGGCAGTGGTGCCAGGTCTTTAACTCGAAGGACCTAGTGTTACACGTTAACACAGACCGTTAGTACAGTTAACACACAGTTGATGGCAAGCGGTGTTCAATTATTCTTCCTTCCTTATTTTCTAGGTTGGAAGTTTGTTTGCTAACAATATTAAGTCGTAATAAATTAAATACACTATGCGTTATTATATTGACACTTGTTGTTTCTTTATTATTTGCATGTGTGTGTTAAAATTTAACAGAATTAGGGGAACACATAGCAACATAGGTAAATTGACACAAGTATTTCCAGCGTATAATGCTGTTAAAGGTTTGAGAATCCGGAGTCTGCGACGTTAACTACTGAACCACGGTTACTGGGTATTGCAAAGTTACAGATGAGGATATGAAGTGCGAAAAAAGGAAGAACAGCGGGAATAAGTATATCGGAAGAGGCATGCACAAGCAAATAACTTTTTTTTCGTAGATTGATGAGGAAAGAGTTCTAAAACATTGACGAAATCTTTTGTTTGCAGTCGTATAGAGGAGAAACCTTGATTCTACGCGCGGACTGGCGAAACCGTACTTTTCGAAATGTGGAATTGAGAGAAATAAAAATAAATATCCTGGCTACGAAAGTTAGGAGGTGAGGAAATACTAGAAAGAGACTAGGTGGAACAATATCAATAATGGAGATAACAAAAAGAAGACGAAAAGAAACTGATTAGGACATCGTTTTGTAGAAATTGTATATTGAAAGACGGTATAGTTGAAGTTATTATGGTATAGTATAGTTGGTATGATATGGTATAGTTGGCGTAGTTGAAGAAGAAGAAGAATATCCAGTTCATAGTGAGGTTTTCTAGTTTCATCGTTTGTGCCAATCACTTAGTAGTCAAGGGGCTAGTTCTGGTTCTTCGTGCAGGAAATGTTCTGTCAGTTTGACTTATAATCCTAATTTGGGTGGTCAGGACAAAAGAAAGAATTGGTCATGTGTTCTGAATGTGGCCTATTCAGCCACAATCTTGAATTTCCAATATGGAAGCCGAATTGATATGGGTTACATTTATTTGATGTGGGTAGCAAAGTACGGATTCCAGAGTTAATTCTAAACGTTTACAAATTTAAATGTAAATGGAGTTTCTGGTCTCCCACCAGACGCCTCCCCAGGTGCTAGGCGGATAGAGGAATGCCGACCAGATATGGTGGGTACCGGAAATATTCCGGGGCGGACCAAAACCAGTACTGCTGCCTTGCAGTTTGTAGAGGGATCTTCAAAGGCTAGGGGAAGATAACCTCGAACAAAAATATCATGGCGAGGGGAAGCAGCATCATCACTACCACTTTGAGGCTGAAGATGAATGACATTGGCAAGGCTCAGAGATGGACAGAGGACGACATCTTAAATGTCTTCCTTTACTGCAAGGTCGTAGAACTGACAACTCTACACCGCTAAATCATGTCAAGAAATAGTAACAGATGGTTCATGGATTCTCCTGGGGTAAAATATTCCGGAGGTAAACTAGTCCCTCATCTGATCTCCGGGCGGGAACTGCTTCAGGGGGTTCTAAGAACAGGATTAAGAAAGACCTTAGAATAGGAACGTGGAACGTACGATCGTTATACAAAACAGGAGTTCTTCAGGTGGCGGTAGGCGAGACCGAGAAGTACGAGCTGGACATATTAGTGATACAACAAGTCCGGTGGGAGGGTCAAGATACGCTTTCTACTATGGAGAAACACATTCTCACGATTTCGGAACAGGATTCCTCATTAAGAACAGTATCCTTCAGGCGGTTCAGAATATAGAGTTCGTCAACGAGAGACTATCGTACATTACGATACGTAACCGATGGTGCAACACGGTTTAAATAAATATCTATGCTTCGACCGAGCTCCATGAGGAAAACTCGACTGGCCCTCCGATGGCCCGCCTTCATGGTTGGTGGGCCACCGGAGGCCCGCCGAGTTTTCCTCATATGGAGGTGTCTAATGATAACGACAAAGACACATTTTACGAGGAGCTAGAAAGGTTGTTAGACGGTTACCGAAATATAATACGAAAATTATGTTGGGTGATTTCAACGCTGAGGTGGGAGGGGGGGAAATATAGAACTACTATAGGCTAATACAGCCTTCACGAAATCACCAACAACAATGGAGAAAGACTGATAACTTTCGCGATCTCGAAAACCTATTAGTAAAGAGCACATACTTCCAACACAAAGACATACACAAATACACATGGGTATCTCCGGATGGCAAAACGCTCAACCAGATCGATCACGTATTAGTAGATAGAAGAAAACACACCAATATAATGGATGTTAGGTCTTACAGAGGAGCGGAAGGTGACGCTGACCATCAGTTAGTGATCACAAAAGTGAAGGAAAAGTTATGCATCGCGAACAGAGAAAGCAAAGGATCAAAACAACTTAAATCCGAAGTTAAACGATTAGATAATCGAAACGTAAAAGCAGACCACCAACACGAAATCTCAAATAGGTTCCAAATTTAGCCGACTCGAGTAGTAATAAAGATGAAATTAATTGTGTGTAAGTAAAATGTTGGAGACAATTCGTAATAAAGTGAATGTCGCAGAGAAGGAACGTCTAGGTGAGAAGAAACACAGAGAGACAAGCCTTGGTTTGAAGAAGAATGCCTTAAACTTCATGAGGAACGAAAACACGCAAGTCAGCGATGGCTAAGTAATAAAAGCGAAGCAAATACCTTACCAACCACTACAGTAACGCAAAACACAACGCCACACGCAGGTTCAGAAACAAAAAGCAAGAATATCTGACGCAGAAGATTCAGGAGATAGAGGAAAACGGAAAGACAAAGAACATTCGAGATGTGTACAAAGGGATAAAATCGTTGAGAAAGGGTATTCAGCCGAGGTTAGGGAATATTAGAAATGAAAGCGGAGATCTGCAGACGGATCCAACTAAAATTATCGATGTGTGGAAAAGTTATTTCGACAAACTTCTTAATGTACACAATGGAGAACTAACAGAGGAATTTGAAATCCATACCGCAGAACCGTGGATACCCGAACCTAGCGAGATCGAGGTCGAATATTCCAGCCGAATTGATTAAAGCGAGAGGAACGGCGCTAATGAAGGAACTGCATAAATTGATAAACGCTATATGGAGAAAGGAGGAACTTTCAAAGGAACGGAAAACCTCAATAATAGTTTCGGTTTATAAAGAAGGCGATAAATCGGACTGTAATAATTATCGCAGAATCTCGTTACTCCCAACATGTTGCAAAGTATTCAGTAATATACTTCTAACTCGCCTAAGTGTATACGTAGATGAAACAATTGGGGTTCACCAATGTGGAATTTGGAGGAAATAGATCCACATTGGACCAGATTTTCGTCTTGAGACAAATCTTGGAGAAGAAATGGGAATTCAGTGGTTGATCAGCTATTCATTGATTTTAAGAAGGCTTATGATTCTATTAAAAGGGAAAAGCTATACAGTATCCTGGTACAATTTGGAATTCCGAAGAAACTTGTTAAACTTGTGAGGATGTGTTTCAGCGACCTCTTAAGGAGAGTACGGGTAGGTAATAATATGTCAGATAGTTTATTAATATATGTAATATGTCAGATAGTCAGATAGTAATAAGATTCGCAAAGGATTGAAATAGGGTGGTGCCTTGTCACCACTACTGTTTAACTTTAGAATATGCCATTTTAATTATAAAAGAGGACAAAAAGGGGTTAACGTTGAATGGCTTGAATCAACTGTTCGTGGACACGGATGATGTATATTTAATAAGGAAAGATACAGAGACACTACAAAGTAACACCGATGTCTTAGTAGAAGCGTGGGATAAGATAGATCTACAGATAAACATAGAGAAAACAAAATACGTGATAACAGGCCGAAACACAGGGAATATCGGAAATGGGTGCGCAGCAATTAAGAATGAGAAGATGGAGAAAGTAAACAAATTTAAATACTTGGGAGCATACGTAACAAGCAAAAACGAGGAAATAAAAAGTCGTTTGGTATCGGCCAACCCATGTTGTTATTCAGTCCAGAAACTCCTAACGGCGCGATTAATGTCAAGGAAGTTGAACTTGAAAATATACAGAACGGTTATTCTGTCGGTAATACTTTACGGTTGCGAAATTTGGAGTACGACCTTAACCAATGAACATACATTACGAGAGGTTGAAAATAAGGTTTTGAGAACGATATACGGGCCGAAACGGGACGAGATGACTGGAGAATGGAGGAGACTGCATAATGAAGAACTTAACGGACTGTACGACTCACCCAATGTTGTAAGGATGATGAAATCACGACGACTAAGATGGGCAGGCCATGCATCTCGGATGGGAGAAAAACGAAGATTATATTCCATCTTGGTTGGAAAGCCGAAGGGAAAGATACCATTGGGAAGACCAAGACGACGTTGGGAGGATACTATTAGAAGAGATCTTGGAGAAGTAGGTGTTTGTGATGAAAACTGGCTTAATCCTGCCCAGAATAGATCCCGATGGCGAACGTTTGTTACTACGGCGATGAACTTGCGAGTTCCGTAAGCCATAGGGTAAGTAAGTAAATCCAAAGCGTAGTTTCACGTTGAGAAAGTAACACACACAAATTTGTATACATTTGTACAGGTAACAAACAATAACACCAAATTTTCAATTTTGAAAATTTCGAACCTAGAGTGGCACCTGAAGAATTTATATTTAAGATAAAAAGGGTTTTGCAGGCTTATTCAGGAACCTATTTTCACTATTAGAATCCAGTCACACAACTTTGACATTTTTTCGCTCCTTCCTATTGTATACTGTAGAATTGTATGTTAGAAAGTAACCTTTCTTTAGACATATTTCATATCAAGGAACAGGACTAACCAAAATAACAACACTGTTAACTGGATCTCGTGTGTTCTCATATAAATAAATAAATATTGGAATGCTCGTACAGTATGCGGCAAAACAAACAGTACTAAAATGTATGCATGTCTGACGCGCATGCACGTTGTGGGAACTGTTCGTGACGCCTTCTGTCATCCTTAGTTGTGTTGAGAATAACGTAGAGTGCAGTTGGCGTGGTGATAATGATCCTAACAACAGAGGAGGAGGTGTTTATCGTGGGGCACTATCTCCGGTCATACGGAATGGCGCGTCAGAATAAGTCGACCTTCATTATTAAACCATTCTTTAGGGATTTCCACCGTTTTTGTCGTGCCAGAAACCTCCAGAGTAGCGAAAGTGGATGCAGCAAGACGGAGCTGTAGCCCACACCGCGAGGGGTTCACTTGCCCTTCTGCAAAAACACTTTAACAGGGTCTTCTACTTCTCTCAGCGCTAGAAAATTTACTGTTGGAGCTTATGGACAGAAAATGGATACCGAATATCTTCATTTTCTAAGGAACTGGATATCTTTAATAGAAAAGAAAAGCTTTGGAGCATT
>JAGDQP010008160.1:0-30696 GCA_022664845.1 Lepisma saccharinum
CACCAACGAGAACTCGATATTTCAAAATGGCGGTTTTCACGAAAATGACCATTTTTGAAGTTCTTTTTTTTCGTGGTTAGGAACGTATTTTTTTGCTTTTTCGTGTTGATTGTACAAAAGGCATAGAGAAGTTCATAAAAAACGATTCACGTCTTGCGTCACTCGCTTACGTTTTCAGTATTCGACTTGCAAAAGAGGCGAAATATAAAAAATTGTGGAATTTCAAGCGCCATTTTCTCAAAAAAGCCTGCTTCAAAAAATTTGAAATTTGGTAGGTTGTTAGAGTTAGATACTTGTAACAAACTCTCTAAGTTTCATTCTCGACGCGTTACTAGTACAGTTTCTGCGGGCTTCGAATTTAGGAACCTCTGGAACTGTCGCGTCAGAGTAGCAGACACCATTTTGCTCTAAAACGATTCCGAATATGAATTTTTATGTAGATAATAATAAATAAGATTTTTATGTAATGAATACTGACTGCTGCAGAGTAATAATAATAGTTTGCTGTGTGAAGGAAGGGCGACCAGGGAATTGTTAGAAAAAACTTTTATTTATTTGATATGGCTAGGCGAGGGCTTTTGCCTGGTCGAACTTCCTTCACACAGCAAACTATTATTATTGCTCTGCAGCAGTCAGTATTCATTTGTGCTCAAGGGATACTGAATAGCAAATAACGAAGTATAAATGCAGATGATTTGTTATTTTTTAAGTGCGTGTCTGTATCTTTGTTTTGTGTTTATTTTCGAGTTGATCTTTTAATACTAAATCAACTTTAATAGATTTTTAAGTTACTAATTTTCCCATCATGAAAAGGACTAAAACTTTTGATTTCTTCTTTTATGAAGACTGACACCGTAGTGAGTCAAAGTGTAAGTGTAAGTTACTCGACGATACCAAAAATGTTTATTTGGAAAAAATACACATAAAAATTCAATAAAATTTCCGAAAAATATAATATAGGGCCGTAATATGGTAAAAGTACGAACGTTACGCTTTCGCAGCAATCTGATGTAAGCCATATCAGAGTAACTTCTAAAAACATTTTGTGATAAAACCAGTATGAATACGAAATTTCCAGAAAACGTAATAGGCCCTAGAGGGCCGTAATATAAGCAATGTATATGCATTTCGTTAACGAAACAAACTACCTTTTCAGAATAAGAGCATTTTGTATGTGACAGGCGGAAGTTATTCACAGTATAATTAATAGAGCTCTGAATTTGATGAAATATCTTCTTTTTCTTGAATGTTTGGGAACGATGCCGACCATAAGCAAAACTCATTTCGCTGTAAAACTGAAGGAAAATACGTTATTTTTATTTTCCATTATTTTGCTTTTTTTTTTTTTTTTACCGTTTTCCGGTTTACTGGCAATTTTCTCGTTTTTAGGTCATTTTTTGGACATTTTAAAAAGTATTTACTCTAGTTTTTTAAACATTTTTCTTTTTGTGTAATTACTTACATATTTCACACATATAAACATACAAGAAACGAAACAAAATATATTTTTGACGTGATAAAATCAGTTCTGGACAGTTCCAATAGACCTGCAATTGCTATCGTATTTTCTCAAGATCCGGTGGCTAAGTCGGATTTGAAAGGACGTCAGGTTCATATTAAGAGCAACTTTTCCATATTGGTAACGACAATTACTTCACTGGAAAAACTCGGTGAAAGCATGCCGACAGTTGCAGGTAAAATAAGAAAACGTCGAGGAACATCTGCAGAGTGTGAAGGAAATATTGGACTAGGAGTAACTGAGAATTTTAGAGAACTATGTTAAAGAGCGAAAATATTTTGCAAGGAAAACGTTTCAGTTTGGACTTTTACATAAAGAAATTTTCACCTGGAAACCTCGTTCACCTTAACATCTGTGGATGTGGAGAGCATTTTCTCTAAATATAGAAATGTTCCTGTTGGGAATCTGCCATCCTTTTCCATTTGAGAATTTATGAATGACGATCATAGTGAATTGCAATTGCGAATAGTGTTAGTGTGGAAAATAATATTTTTCTTAATCAGTTCCATAGACAAAAGCAAATATTTATTTTGTGTTTTAGAATATGCAAATGTTTCAAGTTTGAGTCAGACACTCTTTTCCCATGAGGAAAGATAATAACATTAGATAAGCTTGCGAAATGTTAATTATCCATAATATCAGTTAATATGATATTATGGAATCTGAAAAAAAAATCATGATCTGAAAAAAAAGTTTTCTTTCCAAAACTCTGTCTAGTTTTGGCTCTCTATATTCGCTTTACTTTTCAATTTACATAAGATTTTCGTTGATCGTGGAAATGCCTACTGCTGTAATAATTAGGTCATGTGATCATAAAATAGCAATTTTTTTTCACATTTGAAAGATAATTTTATAGGTCACATTTAGGTCATCAAATTCCGAGCCCTTATAATAATCAGTAAAAAAAAAAAAAAGCCAATGACATAAAATGATAAGAAAATACGTATCTACAGACTGTATTCAATTTTGTTCGGACATTTTCTTCTGGAATATTTCGTTTGTATGCTCAGTATCATTTGCACTGATCGCATGAAGGCGTGCACTGTTACCGACTGGAACTCGAGCCGTCATAGCTGTTAAAACTTTAGTAAAGGAACATAGCATGTATTTTCTAGTTTTTCCCGTTCAGTTTTTGCAGCTGGAAACTAAATTCATCACATCTTCACGAAACTTAGCAAGAGCATTCTTCCACACCTTACAAAGATGATTGAAAGGTCCCCACCTCTAACACTGTAGCCGTCCGTGTTGCCATCTTAGCCGTATCAACGCAGTAGTACCAACGCCGTACCGATCCAGAGTTTGGTCTATACTGTTGCAGCATATGGGCAACAGCTGCAGTTTTACTTATCGTATTTAAACACTGACGTATTGTTATCCGTGTGACTTCAATTATCCATCGTAAAGGTTTAATATTTAACATTGGTACGAAAATTAATTCCCTAATTCCTTTCTCCATGCACACATATTTAATTATCTAATATAACGATACTTTCATTTGAAAACCTTGACGAGGGAAAGGAGACGAAAACTAACAGCGACTGGAGCGTTGCCTCTTGGCTATGGCAACCCGAAGTGAGAGAACGCCTGCAGAGACCTCAGTTTTGTTTTTCTTATTTAGCAGTCAAACCAGAATCGCTGTTGCCATAAGAGCAACAGTATACACTTAACTCTGGACGGATAATAGTAGTAAGTATATTAGTATTAATAGTAGTAGTAGTATTATTATAGCAAAAGTAGTTTTCGCAGAACATGGCGTCAATAACTCATACAGCTGTAAACTGCCACAACACGTTCGTACTTTTACCATATTACGGCCCTATTATATTTTTCGGAAATTTTATTGAATTTTTATGTGTAATTTTTCCAAATAAACATTTTTGATATCTATATAAAAATTCATATTCGGAATCGTTTTAGAGCAAAATGGTGTCTGCTACTCTGACGTGACAGTTCCAGAGGTTCCTAAATTCGAAGCCCGCAGAAACTGTACTAGTAACGCGTCGAGAATGAAACTTAGAGAGTTTGTTACAAGTATCTAACTCTAACAACCTACCAAATTTCAAATTTTTTGAAGCAGGCCTTTTTGAGAAAATGGCGCTTGAAATTCCACAATTTCTTATATTTCGCCTCTTTTGCAAGTCGAATACTGGAAAGATAAGAGAGTGACGTAAGACGTGAATCGTTTTTTATGAACTTCTCTATGCCTTTTGTACAATCAACACGAAAAAGCAAAAAAAAACGTTCCTAACCACGAAAAAAACACTTCAAAAATGGCCATTTTCGTGAAAACCGCCATTTTGAAATATCGAGTTCTCGTTGGTGTGACGTCATATGTAGGCAATTCTGACGTCATTTCATTAAGAAATAACTATATTAAAATGTGAAAGCAAGCTCATGCTCTTACGTTTCATCTGGTGCCTGATATTTGTCCTGAAAGTGGCTGAAAACACAAAATTACCAAATATGCGAAATTTAGGGTAAAACTTTTCAACCCTGCAACTGCTTTGGATATTTTTTGAGGGCGAAACAAAGGATGGGGTGGTATTTTTATCTGGTTCAGCTACCCATAAAAATAATTTGAACAAAATCTGATACTATGAGGGTACAATTTATCTTTTTTCTGCATGGATTGAGATGGAACTTACCTAACATAATTATTTAGCACTGTTTAAGTCAGAGGCTTGAGTTAGTAATTAATATATCAACCCTCAATTAAATTCAAAGTCAGTTTTGCAAATTCTCTCCCCAGCCTTACCTGTTTTTTATTATCATTATTTCTTTATTCTTAACATGCTACACGATATTCGCCCAACACACAAGCTGTAGGGTACCAGGCAGGCCTGATGTTAGAAGGTGGTTTCGGGGGAGGGGTTCCAGCGCCTTGGGGGGAACGGGGTCTTTCTGGGTGTGAAAATTGCATAAAATACATACAATTTTGCCTAAAATTATGCTAATTTTACAAAAAAAATCCAAATTCCGGAGGGGTTCATGGGCTCCGGACTCCCCCTAAATACGTTCACCACCAGGCCACATTATTTTTTAGAAACGCACCACTGCTTCTAGGTACTTTATCGCAAAAATACCTTTAAGATATTGGGACTGTTACTTTCACTGTAACAACAACGGGAAGTTGGTTGTTGTTGAAAAGTTCGCCATATTTGAACCCTATTTCCTTAATAATAATAATAGTTTATGATTAAAGTGCTGATTACAGTTTATAAGGATGCATATATTAAAAACAAATAGTTGAATAAATGCTTAAATATATGGTATATAGTTCCTGTGGTATATAGTTCCAAAATTGTGAGCTATAATAAGAGAACTCTGAAACAGTCTATGTTTAAAAGTATGCTGCTTTTTCTTTTAAATCCAATAATCAGGTCAAATTAGATGACACCCTTTTCTAACGTAGTATGTCTGCAAGTTAAAAGTACACGATCACAAGAAATACAATATTGTAAAAAAAAAAAAAAAGTACGTTTCATAACTAATTAAAAATACAAGATCACATGAAATAAAATATTGTAAAAACAGATTAAAATACTATTCGTCATTAGAATAGTAAGTTCTTGGACCTAACATAATTAAAATGCATAATCGTAACGAATTTCGTACAACGTCGTAATTACTTTTAAAGGACAGATAAAAACTTATCGATCAGATCTTTGCCTTATCAATATCTATTTTGAATAAAATCATATTTCAAGTCATTAAAATGTGATGTTATTCTGTTTAAGATGACTTATTGACTTGACTGTTGTTTTAAAATAACCACTTCAGGTGTTATACAAAGGCACTTTGAATGGAATGCTTTTCAGTATATATTCACTATTATATTTATTTGATAATATTTTCGCCAAGAACATTGCATCGTTTTCTTTCTTTCGTCCACTTAAGGTTTCAAGACTCCAGTATTTTATCCAATACTCATATGTGTGTGCATAATATGGTAAACCTAGTTTGAGACAGAATATACTAAAAAACTTTTTGAATTGATTCCACACTGTTACTCGAAGTTTTTTGTGATCTTATTCCAGGCTTTTGAGGCGAATTCAAGTTTTGGTTTTATTAGCATTTTATATAGATGAACATAAGAACTACCTTTTTCAAAGATATACCACTACCTCAGAATGGAGCATATAAGTTCTCTTGCACCCTGTACAGCGTTATGGACTGTGCTCTTTGAATCTTAGGTTCTTGTCATATATCAGACCCGGATCTCTTATCGTATCAACTTTTAGAACATTTGAGTTTGAAATAGTATAATGGCTTGCGTAATATTAAGTCTCGTTTGTGTATGTCATAACTTTAGTTTTATTACAATTGACTTTCATTATATTAGATGTTCCAATATGAGACATTGTCAAGGTCTTTCTGCAATCACTCATTATTTTAAGATTAGTTTCAACCCTGTATAATTTTAAATCGTCTGCGTACAGTAATTTGAGTGCATAAAACGTTTTGGATATCATTTATAAAAATAGAAAATAATAAAGAACTTAATGGTGACCCTTGTCGTATTCTATTCTCCATAGTGGCAACAGTCGAGTAAACTGAATCAATTTTGATTTGGTAACTTCTTCATGACAATAATAATAATAAAGTAAACAAACAAAATATTTTTCAGTATAGATAAGCCATTCATGTTTTCTAAAAATTTTTCAAGTTTTATTTTCGATCAGTCATTGGTTTAGACTGTATGGCTAAAGATTGCTTTAAAAAGTGGTAATCCTGAAAAGGGGATATATTTGAATGCTCTTTTTTGTAAACGAATTCTACAAATATAATTTTTCATATTCTGTCTGACGATTTAGCGAAGTCGGTAAGACGCTCGACTTCTAACTGAACAACCTATGTTCAAATCTCATTGCAGCCGTATATTTCTTTTTCACAGTACCGAAATCAACACCGTGTGTTGTGTTGATTTAACACACAAAAGTGGTAGTCACGCTGGGACACCGCATTGTGTTGAATTAACACAGCTATTTTTTGCAGTGTAGCCTGTTAAGAATAAAGAAATAATAATAAAGAACAGGTAAGGGTGGAGAGAGAACTCATCTTTATCGGACTCATCTTGTTGGATAATATGTTTCCCTTTCGTTGTGGTGGCTGAGTGGTGCTCGCGAAGCCAAGATTTTACATATTGCACTGCATTCCATTTATGTAAAGGAGGCCATTTAGTTTAATGAACATCAATGAAGAAAGATGCAGAACCGTAATTCTATTCCTTGTTTTAGTTAAAATTTTCTTCATAGAACTAAATCCACGCTCATATTCAGAAGAACTACAGGGAAGGCAAGTGATACAGTCTATCAGTTGTTTCAGTTCTGCTGGATATTTCTTTCCACCAGTCTCTAAATAATCTTGGAAACTACTTATTACTTGTTTCTGATTGTCCAACCTAAATCGTTGTTAAAGTCTTGACAGCGAGTCCTTTCCGTACAAAATATTTAAATCATTTGGCCACGAATCAGGATTTAAAATCTCCATGTCTGCCAACAGTTGGGTGTATAAATCTCGATTTTCTTTATATAAAAAATCGAACGTTTCGCTTTTGAAGAGTGTGTGGTGAAACATATTTGTTTCAGATTATCAGTAATTCTAGTAAGAAATTGCAACTGGGTGACCTTTTGTAATATTTTGTTATTTTTAAGGCAATCCCTTGAAACACCCGATCTGTTACAGCTTGCTCTACCACTTCGGTGTGGTCTCCTACCTGCTCACTGTATTTCGTAGTATCTATGACAAATATGGTCCTATCAATAAGTTTCTCTGCCCGTACTATATTACATTTTCTGTTTTAAAGTTTCAGCGAAAGACTTGTCAGTTCACTGAGCACATCGCAAAACAAAGCAAAATTTTCTAGAAATTCAATTGCTTCCAATCTATTAAGTAAACCGATATATTTACATTGTTCAGTTCTCGTCCTGCTGCTATCATTTGCTGCTTCTTTAAAATGTTGTGCTGAGGCTGGATAACATTTCCATACAGCAGACACAATTCTTGAACTACTAGCTAGTCATCTTACATCAAAAGTGTTTCCAATTTAATTTATTTTTACCCCAATTCTGAGACAATATTATTAAATTCCCTCCATTTCTCTGGCGATTGATTGTATGAATAATATATTTCTTCTATAAAAGTTTCAAAATGCTGACAAGAATTCTGATTATGTAAAGCATCATTAACAGCTAACTCAATCCTATGACTTAAACAGTGCCAAATAATTATGTTAGGGAATCTATAAACTAATTGTTTGGCGACACCTGACTTAACTTCAAGCAACACGATAGCTCCATCTGATGCAAAACACAACAAATTCTTACGTAAGTAATTTTCATCCAATACCGTACGTATTTTGACAGACATGAGTGTGTTAGTTATTGTTAGAGATTTCTGGTCGGTTAGTTCCACAACATCTAAGAAAATTGTAGTGTTTTGTGAATTAATAACTTCTTAAATACACGATTAGGATGAATCGATTGCTAATTGATGTAGACTCGTCAATCATTATGGACATTTTTTTGTTACTATTGACTAACGTTTGAATTAATTTAAGGTTAAATTCTTTAGCAATGTGATCTAATATATTTGTTGTACTTGTGCGTGATTGAAGACAAATTTCCATGTCTAAACCATTTTTCTTTTGCAGCTCTAATAAATTATTTTAATCGAAATAAGGCCTATTTTGCATTGCAAGATAGTAAACGGTGTTTAACAGTCTAATTGTAGTATCTACATTATGTTGCAACTGATCGTCCACGCATTTGTTTAAGTTTTCAGATTTACTCTTAATTAAAATTTCTTTAGCCTTGAGATGTGCTTCTCACCGCTGTATGTTATACTGTAATTACACCATTCTGGACTTTGGTATAAACCTTGAGATTTGTATGAATTTAATGTTTTCACACTTGAACGGACATTGCAACCCAACAAACCATTTGTACTATAAAGCCATTCATATTTCATTTTCTTTCCAACCCACTGCTCTTCGGGCCGTCCGGAAACGACTGTACGTACACTGTTCTTTACTTTTCGACAGAGTAATTGCCCGCATTATCACCTACCTCATCATGGGCGCACCAGGGGCGCAAGCGCTGACACTGACTTGCGCAACACTTCCTTCATTTAAACTATCGGCACTCTGAAGTAAGTTCACACCGCGGTCTGTCGACTCACTTACACTTACACTTTGATTCACGACGGTTTCAGTCTTTATTTTCTTCTTAAAAAAGAAATCCTAGGTTTTAGTCCTTTTTATGATGGGAATATTTGTCGCTTAAAAATATATTAAAATTGATTTAGTATTGAAAGATCAACTCGAAAATAAACACAAAACAAAGATACAGACACACACTTAAAAAATAACAAATCCTCTGCATTTATACTTCGTTATTTGCTATTCAGTATCCACTCTTGAGCACAACTGAATACTGACTGGTGCAGAGTAATAATAATAGTCGGCTGTTTTGAAGAAAGGGCGACCAAGGAATTGTCCGAAAAAAACTTTTATTTGATATGACTAGGCGGGCGTTTATTACCCCAACAATAGATACACTCAAAGGCGCTTTCTTCGGAACTTGGGGCTTTTGCGTGAGGGCTACGCTAGGGCTTTCTTAAACCATGTGGTGGATGTATCCAAGTTAAAAGTTGGCCTCTCATTGAAGGAAGACATTCAGAAACATTTATTGATATTGTTTTGGTTTCGTGAAATTACAAAATATAAATTTTAAACTCAGAAAATGTACACGATACGACCAGTTTCGTATGGGTAACAATAAAGTTAATGACAGGAACTAAGGCTAAAGTAGTGAAATCTATGGCTTACTATACCTAATGTTGGGAAGTACTGGCAGCGCAGCTTTGAACTTACTGAATCTGCTTTGTTACTAAATTATTAGGTTGCATCATCTTAGTTAGGAGGTCACCCTGAAGTCCGATGTGGACAACTCCTGGTGTACTGTGGTGTATGTACATCATATTCACGGACATCATTTGGAATGTTCTGGGTTCAAACCGAGTGGTCGGCTATCCTGACTGAGGTTTTCCGCAGTTTCCTCAGTCTCGCCATGAAACGCCGGGATGGAACCTAATAATAAGGTTGTGGCCGTTTCCGTTCTCATCCCTATTCGTAAGTCCCAAATTAAAATGTACAGTAAACCTTCTCTTCTGCTTTCTTTTTTATAATTTATAAGTTTTATTTAAATTTTGAATGTTGGAGAAAAAACTATAGGTCTGACGGTTAGAGCGTTAGTATTATACTATTTCTTAAATATTCCAAACAAGCTTCCGTTCCTTAGAAGGTAAAGTATTGCTAATGTTTTCCCATTTGGTATCTTTCTTTTATTATTATTATTTGGGGCTTAAGGTTCTTCGATTGGCATTATAGTTGACTGATAGGAAGGTGACGAACAAGGATATAAGGAAGGAAGCGGCAACGATCTTATCGTTAGGTACTGCACCAGCATTTGCCTTATGAAACTGAAAAGTCGTGCAAAATCTTAGTCAAGATGGCCGACTACTGGATTTGAACCCAGGCCCTTCCGAATATTAGGCCAACGTTCAACCACGTGAGTTACGGTCACTCCGTCCGTTTGATTTCAATTTTGAATACAAAGAAATAAATGTTATGTTATTTTCTGAGCATAATTTATAAAAATTGAACCTTTCATACTTTTACTCAGTCTCACGAGGCAAACGTCGGAACTGTATCTAATGACAAGATTATGGATATTTCCCTCCATATGTCCCTGTCGATAAGATCTAGTGGCAAATCGACGGGTATTAAGCCACAAATTTAATTTTAAAAATTGAACATTATGCTTGTCTTTGTGTATTTATGCAAACAGAAAATTGGTCTACAGTATATCTTCATGGAAGGAGCCTAAACATTTGTCGAATGATTTTGAGGTGGGGTACTTTACATGCGGAATGGAAAATAGAGTCCTTTATTTGTTGAAATACCCATTCATTTCTCGGTCCTTTCTAGAAACTGATGACAACAGACCTTTCTATCATCTTGTTTCGAGCTTCAAAATCACTATTGTTAAATTATTGCTTTTGTTTGTTCATCTGCGGAGTCGGTTACCCCTCCCCTGGCTTCTCGTTTACCACGCTTATTCATGCTGGTCAACTAACGGCGAATCATGTTTACTTTTCTTCTAAGGATCACACACATTCAATCCTCACACAAGATTTTTTTTATACTACAAATATGTTACCACCATCTCTTCCCCCACTTTCGCTCACTTTTTTTCATCTTGCATGTGTCATGTACCGCCGATTTTCCTCCCAACAAGAAAATAACCTAGGATGGAGGGAGGAAGGTGAAAAGGGGGTATTTGCTTTACAGTTTGTTGGTGACTATTCATTGTTCAGTTCAGCAAAATGTAGCGTTTGAATGACTGCATTTACGAACTTTGAGATACACTTGCTGCAAAGAGAATTTCGAAACAAGAGAATTTTTATAAAAGGCGGCTGAAACTTTTACTAAAAAGAAGCATGTTTTGAAGGGTGGTGGTTTGCAATACCGCGAAAGAATTGTTTCATTGCCTTGCCACTACTAGACGGGCTTTCAGTGACCTTGCCCTCGCTAATAACATAACTATAAATCTAATATCCACTTCCTCTCGAGGTTGAGATAAACATCCTACTGTTGTATTTCTTGAGTGAATATGTTCGATCAGAAATTAGTTTCACATTCACATGATTGAGCAGAACCTTTGATTTCGAATTAAAACCAAGGAAAATTAAAATATGCCAGAAAAAAGTACCCTGGCGGAGCCAGACCATGGAAATAAGTGCTGGCGCCGCCAGGGCTGAAACACGCCAATAACATCGTGACATATCTGAAACATTATCATAAGACCACGGTAGTTCATTAGCGAAATTTCCTTTCCGTTCAGGGAATATAACAGTAGCACTAGATTATGCGCTCTGTGGATAAGATGGGTATGAACTTGATGTGTACATTCTTCCCAGCACAAGTTTATCGGTTTTGGATACTGTTAGTTAACGAGAACTCTTTATGCACTGAACAATATGGCCTAGATAGTTTGGTGTGAACAAGTAATTTATTAAGCGCTAGTCGTTAGCAGTAAATTTGTAGAATGATGATTTTGAAATCCGAATCATATTTTAGTAGTTTTCACTTTACAATTGCCATTGCTTATTAGGAACTGACGTAAATGCTTCTCCAAATTGAATTAAATATGATCAGATTAAGAAATGTGAAACTACAATGATTGAAAGGAGGATTTAGATTAGCATGCTCCCATCAATGCTCATGTCGAGCTGGGGAATAGGGCTCTTCCAATAATCGAGTAATCGATAACAATTCGATAAAATTTCAAAACCGTTTCGTCGATAAAGAATTTTAATTTTATTGAATTATTGAACTGTTCGAGACACTCGAAGTCTTCGAAACATCCGAACTGTTTGAGGGTGTCGAATGGTTTGAAAGCAGCAAATACTGAAACATCTCAATATGATCGCATTTATCGACTCGTTTGAATATTTTGAAAAGTTCGGGATTATCGGAGTGTTTGAAAGAAACAATTCATTCGAGGTTATCATAGTTGTATATAATGCAAGGTGATCATTTTTAAAGTTGCCTCCCTTGAAATGAAGTGAAAGAAAAAAAATCCCACAGGTCTTTAACAGCAATATTTATGTACAAGACGTAAGTACTCTGTCAGGAAAGAGAGAAAAAGGAAGAGAAAATATGCGAACGGGATAGGAATCCAGGACACCGTTAGTCTACAAACCGCCACTTTACTGATTGCGCCAACAGCAAGGCAGGCAGAAAAAGGAGAATTTTGCATCTGCTTTCGAGGGTTTAAATTAAAGTTCTGGATGGGAACAGGTTCTGATATAGGTAGAAGTAAGGAGGTTCGATAAGGCTGAAATTTCGTGTAATATCTAAACGTCGAGTATCATTGAAACAAACCGTGAGAATTTTGGGCGCGAAGCTCCCTATTATAGATCGCGCTGTCTGTCCGTCCGTCTGTCTGTCTATGACATCTGACGATAACTTTCGAACGGATTGTCCGATTTTGATGGAGCTTACTTTAAAATGTTCCGCTTTGCTTTCATCAAACACCTATTGTTTTTAGTTGCCTTACGCCAAGGGGAACTCTCCCGAATCCGAGTATTTGTTCCTACTTTGAATGTAGGCGTGTACAAGCTCGATAACTTTCGAACGAATTGTTCGATTTTAATGGGGACTGGTCTAAATACATTTGTCAAGTATCTGTTGCTTTTAGTTGCCCTACGACATCGGAGTAGGGCTGTTCCGATAATCGAGTAATCAATAACAATTCGATAAAATTTCAAAACCGTTTCGTCGATAAAGAATTTTAATTTTATCTAATTATTGAACTTTCGAGACTCTCGAAGTGTTTGAGACACTCGAAATGTTCGAGAGTCTCGAATTGTTTGAAAACAGCAAATATTGAAACATCTCAATACGATCGCATTTATTGTTTGAATATTTTGAAAAGTTCGGGATTATCGGAGTGTTTGGAAGAAACAATGCATTCGGGGTCATCATAGTTGTACATAATATGTACTACATATATGCAGGATGTTCTCTTTAAATGTTGCCTCTCTTGAAATAAAGTGAAAGAAAAGTTTTCCCCACATGTCTATGTCCAATGTTTATGTACAAGGCTTAAGTAGTTTGTCAGATAAGAGAGGGAGGAGGAAGAGAAAACATCAATCACCCGAACGGGATTGCAATCCAGGACACCATTAGCCTACAAACCGTCACTTTACCGATTGCGCCAACAACAGGGCAGGCAGAAAAAGGAGAATGCTGAATGTTGCATCTGGTTTCGAGGGTTTAAATTAAAGTCTTGGATGGAGACACTTTCTGATATAGGTCGAGGTAAGGAACTTCGATAAGGCTGAAAATTAAATGAAATTCGGGTTTGAAAATTCATTATCCGGCACTCAAAACCCTTCGAGTATTTGAGATTGTCGAAATTTCGTGTTATATCTAAAGTTCGAGTGTCCTTGAAACAAATCTTGAGAATTTTGGGTGCGAAGCTCCCTATTATAGATGTTGTCTATTCGTCCGTCTGTCCGATTTTGATGAAACTTGCTTTAAATTTTTCCCCTTTGCTTTCGTCAGGCACCTATTGTTTTAGTTGCCTTATGACAAAGGGAACTACCCTGAATCCAAGTATTTGTTCCTACTTTTAGCGTACGCGTGTAAAAGCGACAATAACTTTCGAACGAATTGTCCGATTTTAATGGGGATTCGTCTAAATGCATGTGTCAAGTAACTGCTGCTTTTGGTTACGCTAGGACATCGGGGTGTCCCCAAATTCGGGTGTGCAGACTCCGTTCATAATTAGTTTCTGGATAGACGTATGCCTGGAACCTCGACTGCGAGGGAAGGATGTTACCGATCAGCGTCGTTTGTCGAGCGCATTGTCAAAATGTTCGAGAGATGGTAAAAGAAAACTAAATTTCATTAGATTACCAAGATCTCTTTTCATCAAATATATGCTGCATGTGGGTGAGGAACAAGCTACTCCCGCTTTTCCACCAGTGTTCGCATTTTCTTTTTAACCGCCATCTTATTGCCCGCCAGTTTCTTCTTTGCCGCCACCTTGAAATACCTACGGTCACGTACTGCAGTAGTACATAACGATTACAAATCAGGACTTGAGCCCGCACTTCTATTTTTCACACGCCTTTCTATGACTACTATTTTCTTTTTTGTCGCCATCTTGAAATGCCTATGACTACGTACCGCAGTAATCGGACCTATCCCCCCTCTCCTATGAAGAGGTCGTAGAAGAACCCTCATTATTGCCGTTTTCGAACATTCTCTTTGGCGCCCGCCGAGGGCCGTGGCCCCATGAAATTATAAGTCTATACACCAGTAGGTGACTAAAGTCTGTAATCGTGTAAATAATCAGTCGATTCGGTTCACCCGTTTAGAATATTAGCGCGATCATACTTCGGCACTTTCCCGTTGGCCTCCATTTTGTTTTGGTCACCATCTTGAAATGAAATGGTGCGATTTTGCCGTGCCGGTTCTGTTGTCTGTGATATTAACTTAGAGTGTGTGTAAAATTGCATTGCTCTATCGTGTGCCCTTCTGGTAGCACAGACCCCCCCCCCCACACACACAGACAGACAAAGAATATTCGAGGTATACCCGAAATTTCTGTAATAATCTAATTTTCAAAATTACCCGAAGTTTTGATAATACTAGAACTTTCAATAATACCCGAAACTTCGATAATACTCGAACTTTCGATAATACCCGAAACTTAAATAATTTCAAATACTTGAACGGTTTCGAGTAACCGATGACAGCTCGATAAATTTTCACACCCGAAGTTCGATAGTTCTCAACCTAATCGGAGTTGCCCCAACTCTCGAGTTGGGATGCAGACTCCATTCAAAATTAGTTTCTGGATGCACGTCTGCTGGAGCTTCGACTTTGATGGAAGGATGGCTGTTACCGATAAGCGTCCTTTGTCGAGTGGTTTGTCAAGATGTTCGAGAGTCTCAAAATATTTGAAGCTTTCGAAGTGTTTCAGACTCGAAATGATTAAGACTATCTAATTACTCAAGCATTTAAGTTTGCTTAGATTTATCGTGACATTTTAATATTTCGATGATTTTATTAAGCTATTTCTAGTTGTCAAAGAAATGAGCTTCTTTGGTTTCAGAAAATGGTCCGAATGTAAAGAAATATTGAAACACCGAAAAGAGACATAGACGTAGTATTTTATGAGTGAATTTACACTATCACAAATATCGTTTCTTTCATACGACACCGAGCGCTTTTGAGGCACACCAGAGGGCTATATTTAGCCATGAAAGAGACATTTTAGCATGTAATTAAATAGTATTGTATCGTAGAAAACAATCAATTGGGGACTATATAGGGTAAAAAGTGACAAATGTGAATACATCGTCTCGTAAGCAGAAAAGCTGGTGATTGTTAATGGGGAGGGGCATTGTTTATTCGGACCCTGTAGTGTTTGTACACGAATATCGGATTTATTAGAAACATACATTACATTTAGTCAACAAGAAACAAACAAGTTACCAATACCAGAACCAAATAATGTTACGTTCAGATGCGTGTGAGACGTTTTCCATCTGTTTTTCGGTGAATGGATAAATAAGACATACAAATACTGGTTTTCGACCGTTTCAGGTAGAATTCACTCTAATATTAAATGTTTTCTGCTTTGAATTGCTAAATAAAACATACGAAACGTATGTGAGATGTTTTCCGTCCCAAGTTTTGAGGATATTTGGTGCTTCTCGCCATCAAAGGACCACTTCGGAGGGTCTTATTTAGCTATGAAAAAGACATTTTAGCATGTAATTCAGGTACAAAATAGTCTTTCAATTGTAATGTATCGTAGAAAAGAATCCATTGTAGAATTTATAGGGTAAAAAAGTAACAAATATGAATACATCGCCTCGTAACAGAAAGTTGGTGTTTGCTATTGGGAGGGAGAAAAGTGACATTGTTTAAGTAAGAACATTTGAAACGACCTAATTAAGAACCCGTATTTGATGAAAGAGACATTAGAACATAATTTTTGAGGTGTTATTGAAATTCGAAAATAGTCGAATAATGCCATATTGGAGATAGCTTTCTCGGGAAGGAATTTGCACAAGTGTATATTAAATGGCGGAATTAAGGTTAATTGATTAAATATGTCTGTATTTCACGCTTTGCGACCACATGGAATCAATATTTAAGTACTTGTCGCATGTATTTCAGGGAGAAAATGCCGAATTTACATACTACCGACATGGAGGTCGAAACTGACATTTGAAATACCTTTTAGGTTCTGAAATGTAATTCTGTATACAAGTTTCGGTAGAAAGAGAAGTAGAGTTTGAAGTACTTTGAATAAAACGAAAGCTAGAAAGGACTAATTCTACCAGGAAAAGGCTACTTGAAAAGCAAACTGACAAAAATGTGGTCTATAGGAACGCTTGTTGTCTCGAGTGAACTGTTTTGTACCCCATAATTTCATTTATACGACATGTCTTTCTCTCCTAAGGGGAAATATTCATGACTATAATTCTTTTAAGCTAGCTGCAACTCGCTTTAATGTTCACTTCCTTATGATTTCATTGTTAGAATTCTATGCAACTACACGGAAAACTGCTTGTCTTCTAATGCTATTAACTAGTTTTTTATAGACATACTTAAGTATTTCCAAAACCCGCTGGGTCACTAGTATGAATAGGATACGAACGGTTCGAGGAGGGGGCAGCAAAAGGCATATTTGAGTTAGCCATAACATCTTGGTGCCCCCCCTCACATAAACCACAGACACTGTCACACTAGGTAATAATTGGTTAATGAAGCCAATAAATTGCAGCGAGAATTGAATTGTGCCTTAGTTTGCTGCAGGTGAACGAGGGAACAATGACCATTTGCAAAGGTGACCGTCGAGGGTGTGATTGCATAAACACCTTGTTTTAGTATAGTCTGTAATAAGTGTTTTAACAATATTACCTTTGACTCTAACATTGAGTGTGTAGACTTAAGCAAGGAAATTACTCTAAAAATTTTAGAAGACAAATAAACAGGAACATTAAGTATTAATATAGTCCAAATGACGAGATGTTCTTCTACACGCTCTTTTTTTTTACCTATTCCCCACACACATATTTCCAAAGTAACATAAGGCAAGAAAAAGCTATTGTAACATTGCAGCTAAAACAACTGTTTCTAATAATAATATTTGCTTTTAAAAACGTTAAAAGTGCTAGTTCATTGACAGCTCAGACGTTTTAGTTTCTTCGAGAGGGACATTCCACCCGCCACTGAAAAGTATGTCAATGCATCTCTTTTAATTTATTCTACACACTCATGTCACGTGTAACGACAAAAGCTTTGTAAAAGCCCCACGTAGGCTCTACGTGTAGTGATGTTGCTTGGGAGAGAGTGTTTCACTCTTCATCTCGCGCATTATAATTATATTTTAAACAAAAACTGCGTTTATACGTAGGAACCGGACAAACTGCAAAATGGTTGTTTTATATAGTTCTAATACGGGATTCAAATCCGAGACAGCATTTGCTGATATATGTCCTCTGTGCATTGTATTTGGTAAAGAATAAAGACAATTAGAAATGAAAGCTTTACTCGAGATGGAGAAATTACTAATATTATACCCTACCCTATAATAAATGTACAGGTTTGGAAACAGAGATCGCATTTGTTGCTTTATATATGTATGTTTATAAATACTTTTATTCAAAATAGCTCATTAACATACGTAACCCCTCTGTTCATTGTATCTGATAATGATAGTATATAGAAAGAATCAAGACAATAACAAATGAAATGTTTACTCGAGATGGAGAAATTACTAATAGCGTTACCCTACAGTATAATAAGTATACAGGTTTGCAAACAGAGATTGCATCTCTGTATGTTTGTAAATGATTTTATTCAAAATAGTTCATTAACATACGTAGGTCCTCCGTGAATTGTATCCGATAATTACAATATAGAGAAAGAATAAAGAAAATTAGAAATGAAAGATTTACTCAAGATGAAGAAATTACTAATGACGTTATTCTACAATATAATAAATATACGGGGATGAAAACAGAAATCGCCTTTGGTGCTGTATTTTTATACGTATGCTCTTTATTTACTTAGTCAAAGGCTATATTGTAAAAACACTTATTACAGACTATACTAAAACAAGATGTTTATGCAATCACACCCTAGACGGCCACATTTGCAAATGGCCATTGTTCCCTCCCTCGTTCACCTGCAGCAAATTAAGGCACAATTCAGTTCTCGCTGCAATTTATTGGCTTCATTAACCAATTATTACCTAGTGTGACAGTGTCTGTGGTTTATGTGAGGGGGGGCACCAAGATGTTATGGCTAACTCAAATATGCCTTTTGCTGCCCCCTCCTCGAACCGTTCGTATCCTATTCATACTAGTGACCCAGCGGGTTTTGGAAATACTTAAGTATGTCTATAAAAAACTAGTTAATAGCATTAGAAGACAAGCAGTTTTCCGTGTAGTTGCATAGAATTCTAACAATGAAATCATAAGGAAGTGAACATTAAAGCGAGTTGCAGCTAGCTTAAAAGAATTATAGTCATGAATATTTCCCCTTAGGAGAGAAAGACATGTCGTATAAATGAAATTATGGGGTACAAAACAGTTCACTCGAGACAACAAGCGTTCCTATAGACCACATTTTTGTCAGTTTGCTTTTCAAGTAGCCTTTTCCTGGTAGAATTAGTCCTTTCTAGCTTTCGTTTTATTCAAAGTACTTCAAACTCTACTTCTCTTTCTACCGAAACTTGTATACAGAATTACATTTCAGAACCTAAAAGGTATTTCAAATGTCAGTTTCGACCTCCATGTCGGTAGTATGTAAATTCGGCATTTTCTCCCTGAAATACATGCGACAAGTACTTAAATATTGATTCCATGTGGTCGCAAAGCGTGAAATACAGACATATTTAATCAATTAACCTTAATTCCGCCATTTAATATACACTTGTGCAAATTCCTTCCCGAGAAAGCTATCTCCAATATGGCATTATTCGACTATTTTCGAATTTCAATAACACCTCAAAAATTATGTTCTAATGTCTCTTTCATCAAATACGGGTTCTTAATTAGGTCGTTTCAAATGTTCTTACTTAAACAATGTCACTTTTCTCCCTCCCAATAGCAAACACCAACTTTCTGTTACGAGGCGATGTATTCATATTTGTTACTTTTTTACCCTATAAATTCTACAATGGATTCTTTTCTACGATACATTACAATTGAAAGACTATTTTGTACCTGAATTACATGCTAAAATGTCTTTTTCATAGCTAAATAAGACCCTCCGAAGTGGTCCTTTGATGGCGAGAAGCACCAAATATCCTCAAAACTTGGGACGGAAAACATCTCACATACGTTTCGTATGTTTTATTTAGCAATTCAAAGCAGAAAACATTTAATATTAGAGTGAATTCTACCTGAAACGGTCGAAAACCAGTATTTGTATGTCTTATTTACCCATTCACCGAAAAGCAGATGGAAAACGTCTCACACGTCATCTGAACGTAACATTATTTGGTTCTGGTATTGGTAACTTGTTTGTTTCTTGTTGACTAAATGTAATGTATGTTTCTAATAAATCCGATATTCGTGTACAAACACTACAGGGTCCGAATAAACAATGTTCTCCTAATGTAATTCAATATTCGCCCGAAATTGGGGGCAGGACTACCTACTGACATCCAATTATGGAAACCGCAATTTGTCGAAGGGAAATATATAGTACATCCATAGCCAGTGGATCATAAGTGCTGGTTATTAAAGTACGATCTGAGGAAATAGCGTGGAATTTAACATTAAATACCTCCACAAACACCACGTTGGTCTGTGATTTAGCGTCATTTCAATTTTCTGTATGATCTATGGAATTCTATACCGAATGTGTACTTGTCGTCAAAGAACAAAGAAAATATTATTCTATTGTATAATTTCTTACATGAGTCTTGTGAATATAATAATTACTATAATTACCCCACTTTCCTGCAGCCTGGTGACAGCTACGGAATAATAGACGCATTCAAGGTTTTGCGCATTTGGCGCGAGACAAACGTGGAAGTTCTGCTATGTTGGGAAAAAGCAAACATCACCGACCCCGAATACTGCCATATCATGGAAGCATCACCGATACCGAATAACAGAATTTGTGAGGCTCATAGTTCTGGGGCCGAAAAAGCCACAATATCTTCGAAAGGGTAGGTGGTAGAGAGAAGAAAATTTCACATTCGGTATCACCGACCCAAAAAACATATAATCTGCGAGTTTCTCAATTTTCCGTCTAAAATGTCAAAATTCGGTAAATGCAAATCGCCATATATTGGAAGCGACTCCAAGTAGAGAGAAACAAATTTCGCATTCTGCATCACCGACACGAATAACATATAAGATGTGAGTTTCTCAATTCTGCGTCTCAAAATCGAAAATTCGAACCGCCATATATATGAAGAGACAATAGATAGAAAGAAGCAAATGTCATATTCGGCATTACCGATCCAAATAACATATAATCTGCGAGTTTCTCATCTCTGCGGCTAAAATGTCAAAATTCAAAGAAAATCGAACCGCTATATCTTGGAAGCAATAATAGGTAGAAAGAAATTGTTTTCAAATTCAGCATTACCGTGAACAAAAGCATAAATTGACGTTTTCATAGTTCTGGCGCC
Organism: Lepisma saccharinum; assembly: GCA_022664845.1. Lineage (NCBI taxonomy): Eukaryota > Metazoa > Arthropoda > Insecta > Zygentoma > Lepismatidae > Lepisma > Lepisma saccharinum. Next base: position 20,764 of record JAGDQP010008160.1, read on the forward strand.
AAAAGAGCAAAATTCGAAAAATTCGAACCATCATATCTCGTAAACGGCAACAGCTAGAAACATGTAGTTTTCATATTTAACATTCCCGCGACAAAAATAAATTGCATTTATAAGTTTCATAGCTCTACGACCACGTGCGGCGAAGTTAACAAACTGACTTCAGATTTGACATTAACACACCAAAATATATATCAATGTCAAAACAGAATCTCAATATGTCTCGTCGTTTACGATCTATTATTTGAATATTTGATCTCTGACCTCAAGGCTAGCATTTACTATTCGATCCCCTCATGTAAAAAGTGAAACCAGAATCTCAATATATCTCACCGTTTACGAGATATACACGGTTCAATATTTGACCTTTGCCTCGAGGTCACCACCCTTTTCGCATATACTATTCGATGCCCTCATACCAAATGTGAAAACAGAATCTCAATAATTTTTGGTCGTTTACGAGCTATACACACTTAAATATTTGGCCTTTGACTTGGGTTCCAGGTAGTTTTCACCTACTAGTGACCATTGGTTGTGGTTATAAGGGCTTAGTCAAAAGGCTCATATCGGGTAGTTACCGCCTGCTATTGACCATTGGGTCGTAGCCGCATATTGTGTTAGCTTCGCTAGCCTAGAGGTCCTATAATTGCTTCTATGGTTTGTTGTGTTGTGTAGTCTTCTATTCCATGATATTTGGCTTAGGTTATTCCGCTGCTATGTTCGTAGCCTCTGTAATTTCTTTATAGCCTTTGCTATCGTGCACTGGTGTACTATGTGCGGTTAAATCTTATGTGATCTCTGCTATGTTAAATATGGGTTCGTAGCCTGGTGTATTGATCTACTATCATATATTCCTGTGTAATCTCTGCTATGTTAAATAGCGGCTGGGCTGTAGCATCGCACCCTATCGTGCACTGTGTGGTCTATTATGGTGGCTAGGTTAATTAGCCTAGTGGACATGCAATCTCTGCTATGTTAGACTGGGCTGGAAAGGGTTCGTAGCCTTTTATGCTATGTTAGGTAAAATTCTGTGTAATCTCTCTTATCGTGCACTGGTGTACTACGTATGTGGGGTAGGTAATCGCTGCTATGTTAAATAGGAGTCGTGGCTTTTTTTGGAATTGTAACTACAAAATGCGACACGGCGGCTGGAATATAGAGTACGTTTCTCAGCAACCACCACAAGTGAGACACGGAGGCTGAAAAACAGACTCCCCAGTATAGGGTATAGCCTACTATACCACGTTATGTAGGTTAGCTGGAGTACGGGCTTCAGGATTTTAAAATATTGCTCGTAACCTTTTATGAAATAGATTAAATTCTTATTAACTTCAAAGGAAGTTCAAGTGACAACATCCTACTTATTTTTCAGTGGTATATTTTAGCCTTTTTTCAGGTTCGTGAAGTTAGCAGGACCACCAAAACTGAAATTTTCAAACTTGCTCCAGAATTTGAGTACAATTTGATTTTTCAGAAAAACCAACTCTCAGAATTTGTGCTTTCAATATAAATGTTCTAAGTCCATTTCAAAAGTAGTCCTGCAAACTTCACGCAGTAGGACAACCAAAAGCTCAAGTTCTCAAACTTGCTTCAGAATTTGAGTACAATCTGATTTCAGGGAAGCAACTCTCAGAATTTGATTTCTTAATATAAACACTCCAAGTCCATTTCAAAGGAGTCCAAGTAGGACATTCACGTCGGCCGATATGGGCATATAGAATTTTACGACATCGATCTATACATTTGATCGGTATCGGCCAAGATGTTTGCCATTCAATATGGGGCCCATGCCGTTGAACGATATCGATTGACGCCCATTGCGGCCGACGTGAATGTGTTACTTGAGCACCTTTGAAAAGGACTTAGAGCGTTTATATTGAAAGCCCAAATTTTGAGAGTTGGTTTTTCTGAAAGCTCAAATGTACTCAAATTCTGGAGCGTGTTTGAGAATTTTAGCTTTTGGTTGTGCTGCAGGGAGAAGTCGGTAGGGACAAAATGGACTTAGAGTGTTTAAATTGAAAGCTAAAATCATGAGAGTTGTTTTTTCTGAAATCTCAAATTGTACTCAAATTCTGGAGCGAGTTTGAGAAATTGAGTTTTTGGTGGTCCTGCAGTGTGAAGTTGGCAGGACAACCTTTGAAACGAACTTAAACCCTTTATATTGAAAGCTCAAATTATGAGAGTCGGTTTTCTGAAAGCTCAAATTGTACGCAAATTCTGGAGCGAGCTTTTCGTGGTCCTACAAACTTCACGCACCTCCTTTTTTCTTTCTTCTTTGCGGACTCATGGTTTTATATAGGTTATGTGAAGTAGGTACATTTTATACCAAATTATTGATATGTTTTATACTAGTTTAAAGTTATGCAATTAAATTTTAACTAAAATCAAAAAAGGCGAATACTGGGATTGTAACAGAAAACTAAATTTCATTAGATTACCAAAGATCTCCTTTCACCAAATACTTGCTGAATGTGGGTGAGAAACAAGCTAGGCCCGCCCTTCCGCCAGTGTTCGCATTTTCCTTTTTGCCGCCATCTTGTTGCCCACCATTTTCTTCTATACCTCCACATTGAAATGCCTACGATCACGTACTGCAGTAATACGTAACGATTAGTAACTGGGACTTCAGCCCGACCTTCTATTTATTGCACGCCTTTCTATGGCTACCATTTTCTTTTCTGCCGCCATCTTGAAATTCCTGTGACCACGTACCGCAGTAATAGAACCCATCCCACCCCTTCGAACATTCCCTTTGGCGCCCGCCGGGTCAGCGGCCCCATGAAATTATAAACCTATAACCTGTAGGTGATCGTCAGTAATCGTGTAAATAATCATTCGATTCGGTTCACCCGTCTAGAATATTAGCAGGATCATACTTCGTCACTTTTCCGTTGGTCTCCATTTTCTTTTGACCACCATCTTGAAATGAAATTGTGCGACTGACAACTTTTGCCGTTCCAGTTCTGCTGTCTGTGGCACTAATTTAGAGTGTGTGCAAAAGCGCATCGCTGTATCATGTGCCCTTCGGGTGGAACAGACACACACACACACACACACACACACACACACAGACAAATAATATTCGAAGTTTCGAATATACCCGGAATTTCTTTAATAACCAAATTTTCAAAATACCCGAAATTTTGATAACACTAGGACTTTCGAATACTCGAAACTTCGATAATATTCGAACTTTCTATAATACCCGAACTTTCAATAATACCCGAAACTTCGATAATTTCAAATACTCGAACGGTTTCGAGTAACCGATGACAACTCGATAAATTTTCACACCCGAAGTTCGATAGCTCCTCAATCTTATCGAGCACTTTTACTGGGTAGGGAGTATCTGGTCATTATTGCCTACTGTTCCCATGCATTAAGATAACCGTGAAGAGTGCTCGATTATATTACAAGTCTATTCATTGTATGAAGCCAGGTAGCGGAAAAAAACATTTAGAACTTAAAGAATATTTCGATGATGATAAAAGCGGTACCCCTAAATGCGTTGCTTGCAGGCCTTGCAGATCCTGATTTTATGCGACTGGTTTCAACTCGCCTTTCAAGCGACACTTAAAAGACCTTCCTAGTCCTAGTACTTCCTGAGTTGAAGACCCTTTCCCTCCTGGGATCTGGATTATCTATACGGGTTTGAATTCGTCTCGTCGAAACCTCTTCAACGACATTGCAGACATCTTCATTGTCATAGTGGGTTACTGAGTTGAAAATTGCCCACCGCCGTATTTCCGTACCCGCCTCTAAGATCTGGATGAATGATACGGGTTTGAACTCGCCTCGCCTGGACCTTTCCAACGACACTTCAACCATCTTATCTCTAAGAGTTCCTGAGCTGTCGACAGTCAGACAGAGCGGTTGTATAAGGCTTCACAGTAATTGCTGCTGAAGGCTAAAAACGGACGCTACAGCGTTAACACGCGGAAAGATTACTTCATTAGAATAGAAAATTTCTTCCATATTGTTTGATAAGGGTCGTGGATCATCGAAGTAATAGCTTTTGACCTTCAGCTAAGCTGTTGTAGTCTTCCTCAGAAGTATGACGTAATTTCTCTGTCCGGAGTGGGTAACCTTCATTATTTGTCCTAAAGGTAAAGTATAATGCCAAGATGCCCCTCGTCATCAAGGTCTTATGAGCTGCGCTTGACGTGGCGAAGCCTGGTAGATGCAATTGTCCTACAGTATGACACTCCAGCAATACCAAGATCGTTAAATATAAACTTGGTGATATTTTCAGTCATCAGCTTAATCAGATATTGTAAAGAATGCGTGATGTTTTCTCTCTTGTTAATTTTTTGCGTTATGGTAGTCACCGGTGTGACTATTCCCCACCCAAGGATTACGCCCTCGCTTCAGGGAAGAGTTTATAGAAATTAGGGATTTTGGGGAGGGAATTGTTGGTCTACGGGTACAAAAGTAATCTTTATTAATCCTTTATTTAAATATATCTTTGATGAAGACGTTACATGCTTTGCTCGTTACCATATTGTTGGGATGATCAGGTCCTGATGTGATGTAGAAATGACAATGACGTCCGAAACACATCATGAATTCACGACACGTTGGTAACAATGGAACGGATGAAAGTTTCTTCTTGATCTAAGGGCCACTCTAGATCTTGAAGGAAGACAGGTGAGCTCAACATTTAACATTGATGGTCACTGTGAGTAGAGTGGTGGCACTTGACCCCATTTTCTTAAAAACTGCACCTTTTTCCAGGCCGCGCTGATAGCAAGGTGTTGATTTTCCAGGGCTGTACGATACCTGGTGTTATGAGTTTTGGAACCTAATTTGGTTACTTTTTGGAACTAGATTTGGGTACTTTTTATTATCTTTAATAACAGTTATTTTTAATTGTAAAAAAAAAGTAGTATTATTTTTGTAAAAGAGTATGACCCTATTTTTCAACCCCTATTTAAGATGGCATGAAAGGCAATGAACATATTTTTCAACGGCACGCCCCAATTAACATAGCAGAAATTACATAAATACACTACGCTACGACTCTTACGCCCTCCAACACTATGAAAGGCTACGAACCCCTTTTTTCCCCCCCCCCCCCCTATTTAACATTACAGCCAACATAGTGCAAAAGACTACGACCCCAACTTAATATAGCAGAGGTTGCACAAGCAACGGGGTTTGTAAGGCTATGAAATTACACAGGAATACCTTACGGCACCTTTTTTCCAACCCCTAATTAACATGGCATAAAAGGCAATGAACACATTTTCACCCCCTATTTAACATTGAATTTAATTCACATTATAAAAGAGTACGGGGCTATTTTATGACTAACCCCCATTGGGGGTTGTTGTGAATTTAATTACAATTTAATCTCTTACATAAAAGACTATGAGCCATATTGTAGAACCCGGAAGGCCTACGTAACATGCAATAGGTGGTTATAGCAGACTATTTCCCCAGTAGCCGTGGTGTATTTGCTAAAGACTACGAGGAGCCATGGTATAATCAAGCCTAATGGTTCCTAATTGCCACATTTTCGTCGGATTATTACCAAACTCTGGATTTAGGTAGATTATGATGAAAAACGACAAGGCTACAATTTATTCCCTATTTAACATAGCAGAGAGCGTATAAAAGACTACCAAGCGATTTTCCAACCTCTATTTAAAATAGCAGCAATATATGCTAATTACGCGATTTAACCCTCCCCATGAACCCTTCCTACCCTTATTTAACATAGCAGAATTACCTAACCCCACATTTTATAAAAGGCTACGACCCCTATTTAATGTAGCGGAGATTACATAGGCAACGGGTTTATAAACATAACATAAAGGCTACGGGGCATTTCTTATTTGTAAAATACTATGGGCACTTTTTCCAACCCGTATTTAACATAGGAGAAATTATAACAGAAATTTGAAGTAAGTTTCTCTACCACATTCTATAACCTAGGCAAAGGCCAAATATATTTCGTAAACGGCTAGACATATTGAAATTCTGTTTTCACATTTAGTATGTGTGAATTAAGTACTATTTGTGAAAAGTTGGTGACCTCCAGGTCAAAGGTCTAATATTTAAAGTGAATATCTCGTAAACGGCTAGACACATTGAACATTTGCTTTCACATTTGGTACGTGAGTATTAAGTACTATTTGTGAAAAAAGTGGTGACCTCAAGGTCAAAGGTCAAATATTTAACAGTGTATATCTCGTAAACGGGAAAACGTATTTAAATTCTGTTTTCACATTTGGTACGTGAGTATTAAGTACTATTTGTGGAAAAAAGTGGTGACCTCGTGGTCAAAGGTCAAATATTTAACAGTGTATATTTTGTAAACGGCTAGACATATTGAAATTCTGTTTTCATATTTAGTATGTAGGAATTAAGTACTGTGTGAAAAATGTAGTCACCTCGAGGTCAAAGGCCAAATATTGAACCGTGTATATCTCGTAAACGGCTAGATATATTGAAATTCTGTTTTCACATTTGGTATGTGGACACTAAGTACTATTTGTGAAAAAAGTGGTCACCTCGAGATCAAAGGTCAAGTATTGAACCGTGTATATCTCGTAAACCGCTAGACATATTGAAATTCTCTTTTCACATTTGGTATGTGGGCATTAAGAACTATTTGTGAAAAAGTGGTGACCTCGAGATCAAAGGTCAAATTTGATGTCAGTCTGCTAACTTCGCCCCAGTGGTCGTAGAAGCATAAAACATAACGCAATTTATTTTAGTCATGAGAATGTTAAATATAAAAAACAGCATGTTTCTAGTTGTTGCCGTTGGCGAAATATAATAGTTCGAATTTTTCTCTTTTATGCCAGAACTATAAAAAAACCTCGAATTATATTAATTTGTTCACCTTAATGCAGAATGAGAAAACAACTCTTGCTACTGATTATTGCTTCCATAATATGGCGTTCGAATTTTGTCAATTTTTTATATTTTAGGCGCAGAAATGAGAAACTCGCGAATTATATGTAATTTGGGGTGGGTGAGGCGGAATGTATATATGCTTCTCTCTTCCACCTACTCTTTCCAAAATATAGGGGTTCGAATTTTGTTGAATTTCAATATTTAGGCGCAAAATGGAGAAATTTACAGATTATATATTATTCGAAATCGGTGATGCCGAATGTGAAATTTGCTTCTTTTTACCTATTGTCGGTTCCAAGATACGGTGGTTTTGAATTTGTCGAATTTTAGACCCAGAATTGAGAAACTTGCAAATTATGTTATTTGAATTGGTAATGCAGAATGTGAAATTTGCTTCTCTCTACGAACTACGATTTTCCAAAAATATGGGGACTCTTTTGGCCCAAAATTGAGAAACTCGCAGTATTCAAGATTGGTGATGCAATGAAACTCGCTTTCCCCCTCAAAAAAACTATAAAACTGCAAAATGCGTGTTTATTTAGGCCTAATATAAAGTTTGATACAAAAAAAAGTATTTGCTAATGTATGTTGTCTGTGCATTGTATTCGCTAATTATTAGGGGAATAAAAGATGTATACACTTGAGTTCTACATTATGTGAAATTTAAAAACCGAGATCGTATTTACTGCTGTATGTTCTTGCTAAAGCATAGAGAATGAAATGGGGCATTAAGATGTTATTTCAGTATGGAAAAATTTAAAACTAAAATTGCATTTTGCTGCTGTACGTCTTCGGTAAAGAATAAAGACAATTAGAGAATAAGATGTACACAATGCGCAATTCTACAATGTACGAAATTTAAAAACCGAGATTACACGGTGCTTCCACTGGAATTGAATGCATCTATTATTTTGTAGCTATACACCCCAATGTGAAATTCCACGCTATCTCTTCAAATTGTATATTTTTTCTTTTGTTTCTGGGAGTATACGAGTCGGTCGAATATTGCTTGCTTCCCTGTGCGCACTACCCCTTATTTAATTTTTTTACCATTTTGGTCTTAAAATTGAGAAGACTTGCAAATTTTCACGCTAATACAAAACTTCTTTCGCTTCCACAGTATGGCTGTTTGGCCTGCAAAGCAGGGATTACGCATGTTTAGCGTCAGGGACTATAAAAATGCACAAAACCTTGAAAACTAGCAAAATTATTTGGACCCTATAGTGTTTGTACAAAATATGTTTTTTTTACAGTCAACATAATAATGGTGTATGATACATTTTTCAGCTGCATGGGGTAAAATACTGTTTAAGAAGAATTCACCCTAATATTAGATGTTTGTTGCTCTGAATGGCTAAACGTGTGTGAGACTTTTTCAACTGTACTGTGTCGTAGAAAAGAATTTATAGGGTAAAAATGGTAATAGGCCACATTGTAACTAGAAAGTTGGTGTTTGTTATTGGGAAAGGAGGAAAGTGCTATTGTTTAAGTAAAGAGCTTGTATTTGGTGAAAGAGACATTAGAACATAATTTTTGGGGTGTCATTGAAATTCGAAAAATGTCATATTGGAGAGAGCTTGCTTAGATTTTCTTAAGAATAAACTTGCACAAGTGTATATTAAATAGGGGAATTGATGAAAAAATGTTTGTATTTCACGCTTTTGCGACCACATAAAGTACTTGCAGCATTATTTCAAAGAGGAAAGGACGAAGAACATTGCATAATTTTCTGTGCTTGGTTTTACTTGCCCTACCACCTATTTAAATTATGCCTTTTATTAGGTCTTAAAATTAAGAAACGGGCAAATTTTTACGCTAATACAGAATTTATTTCACTTTGTGTACATTTTATTCTCTAATTGTCTTTATTCTTTACCGAAAACGTACAATAGCAAAATGCAATATTAGTTTTAAATTTTTCCATACTGTAATAGCATTTTAATAGCCTATTTTTCTCTATTCTTTAGGGAAGAAATAGAGCAGTAAATACGATTTCGGTTTTAAATTTCACATACTGTAAAACTCGAGTGTATACAAATTTTATTCCCCTAATAATTAGAGAATACATTGCACAGACGACATGCATTAGCAAATAGAATTTTTTATTTCAAACCTTATATTAGGCCTAAATAAACACGCATTTTGCAGTTTTATAGTTTTTTTTGGGAAAGGGAAGTTCGTAGAGAGAAGCAAATTTCACATTCTGCATTACCAATTCCAATAACATAAGTTGCAAGTTTCTCAACTCTGCGTCTAAAATTCGACAAATTCAAAACCACCATATCTTGGAAGCGACATAGGTAGAAAGATGCAAATTTCACATTCGACATTACCGACTTCGAATAATATATAATGTGCAAGTTTCTCAATTTTGCGCTTAAATATTAAAATTCAACAAAATTCAAACCCCTATATTTTGGAAAGGGTAAGTGGAAGAGAGAAATATATACATTCAGCCTCACCTACCCCAAATAACATATAATTCGCGAGTTTCTCATTTCTGCGTCAAAAATATAAAAATTTGACAAAATTCGAACTCCATATTCTGGAAGCAATAATAAGTAAGAAGAATTGTTCTTTCATTCTGCATTAACGTAAACAAAATAATATAATTTGAGTTTTCTTATAGTTTTGGCACCAAAAGAGCAAAATTTTAAAAATTCGAACTATTATATTTCGTCAATAGCAAGGGTAGAAACATGATGTTTTTATATTTAACATTCTCGTGACTAAAATAAATTGCGTTATATGTTTTCTACTTCTACGACCATAGGGGCGAAGTTAGCAAACTGACATCAACTTAAACCTTTGACCTCGATGTCACCAATTTTTTCACAAATAGTACTTAATACCCCCATACCAAATGTGAAAACAGAATTTCAATATGTCTAGCCGTTTACGAGATATACACGGTTCAATATTTGGCCTTTGACCTCGATTTCACCACTTTTTTCACAAATAGTACTTAATACCCACTTAATGAATGTGAAAACAGAATTTCAATATGTCTAGCCGTTTACGAGACTTACACGGTTCAATATTTGACCTTTGACCTCGAGGTGACCACTTTTT
>JAGDQP010008160.1:43421-64144 GCA_022664845.1 Lepisma saccharinum
AACTAAGTGGTCAACGTGTGAGACTTTCATTCCCCAGGCTTCTGGGTCGATTCCCTGCCTGGATTTCAAATTATTTTCAGCACTGTAAGTGATGTTCCCGATTACTACTAAAAGAGATTTATCCCATAAAGGAGAAAACCGAAAGACAGAGAGAGAGGGAAGGGAAAAAGACGGATACAGTGTATCCTGAAGCTTTAAAATTTGATTAATTCCCATGTCTTTCACTATTTTTCTTTATCTCTTTCTCTCCTTTCTTCTCTCTTTTTCGCTCTTTCCCCGTCCTATTCTATGTTTTCTCGCTCTCTCGGTTTCGCTTTCTCTCTCCTTCCCTGTCCCCTCTCTCTCTGTGTGTTTAAACAAGACAATTTTTCTAAAAATGCAAAATCACGATTCCTGCATGATGTCCATATTATTATTCTTTATTTTGAATAAAATTTCTAACTGATAGAACTTAATGTGAATAGAATTTCTACCTATCTATCTCGTGATTCTATAAATGATGCTGAATCTTTTTTCCTCCATATGTCATGTCATGTTTTGGCCCATATTTGTACTGTCTTGCTCGTTGTTTTACTATTAGGCGTACAGTGAAACAATCCTCCTGGAGGAAAGAACTATTATTTTTTACAACTCCAACCTCCATTTACTCTTATAAGTGACTGTACAAGTGGACCGATCATTTTCATTCAGGTTTTTTCTCAGTCACATCAGGCAGATGGCTAAAGATGGCACCTTCAACACAGGTCCTGGCTGAGTGACCGAATCCTTTCAATTCCCCTATCTCGCTGCCTAAAGGCCATAAATAAAATTCAAATTAGATGACTCGGTCCGAAATTTGTATTCTTCTAATTTCGATATTTTAAAATTATTTAATAACTGTAATGATTTAATTCGTAATTAGTCATATCTGACATGACAAGTCGTTCGATTCATCACTGCTTATGATATGTACGCTTTCTTGCGGACAAACATTATATGCGAATCTGTTTCACTATTTTCTCAGACAAAAGTAATCTCAGACGACGTCAGTGACATATCATACACAAACAATTACTAACATGTAAATACTGTATAAATATTTTAAAGTTCATCCTGAGCTTCTTCTTCTTTCTTTCTTCATCAACTTTCTAAAGTTCATGTCTGATCAAACTCAAAACCTGTATTACAAATCTACTAACAATGATGTAAAAATTTCAAGCAGTTCAAACCAATTCTTTGACTCTTCTATCAACGTATCTATGTTTATTTTCTTATTATTATTATAACAACACTTAAACATGCTGAGCTCATACAGTAAAGGTTCTCCTCTGTGCTAATCACAATTCAAAGCTTTTCTAAACAACATGAGTGAATGCAAAAGTCTCATTCACAAATTAAACATCTTCTCTGTTCTCTTTATCTTATTTATACTTTAAATAAAAATATTAGATTGCTTTCAACACCACACACAATACTGTCCTGAATTTTAGTTGTCTCCGGCGTTCAAGGAAGTAAGTATGAAGACATTATTTCCCCGTCATATATCAAGTAAACATTATATACTACAGTCTCAAACATAAAGTGAGCTCCCGGCAAAATGTTTCAATGAAAGATTGTGTGCAAATATCTACACAGTTAACCAATAAAGAAATTATCCTTTATAAACCAATTTCATATTATTTAGCAGGGGTGTGTGAATGAATTGCTAACTATGAGATATGTGATGACTAAAAATAAATTTTGATATCAAGTTCAAAAATGTCACTTATTTTTTAAAAAAGTAATTGATGCCAAGGCTGTATCATCCTTGCGGTATGACGGCGAATGGAGCAAGGCGCCAGCGGTAGGAGGCGCTATCAAAAGTACAATATCTCCCCTCCTCTGGTTTGATCTCATGTAAATATTAATTCATTTTTATCACATATCCCCTCCACTATTAAATAGGTGCGGGGGCGCTATCAAAAAATACCATATGTCCCCTCCCCATGGTTCGATCTCAATGAAATTGCACAATAGTTTATATACCTTCGCTATAACATAAATATGTCTCGTACAACAATCCTAAATTGGAGAAAAAGCGAGGTCTCTTAATCTGCTTCAGTTTACTACTCACTTAACATTGTGCGTAAACTTTCCTGAATTTATACTGACATTTACTGAATCTACTTACTACAGGGAAGCTGAGGAGAAGACAGTTCAAGGGCAAAGAGAAGCTGGTCGAAGATTAGGTGAAAAGATCACCGATTCTACGTTCTGGAGAAATGAATTGTCAACGGAACTAGAGAGGCTTCTCGGTGAGACCGCTTTGCTTCAAGATTCTAGGCGAGCTCTTGAAAAAGCTATTCGAGATTGTGAGGGGCCATTACATATCGCTCAGGAGAATCTATATCATCGAGAGCAAAGGCAGGGTAAGCCCCAATATTTTACTTACAAATAATTATAGTACGTAAACAGCTGTAGTGACGGGAAAATACGGAAAAAATGTAGTAAACATATAGTATTTACTTACATATCATAGAATGTCTAAGTTGAAATACCATGACTGTATGTTGTTTTCGTTTTAATGAAGAAAATACTACCTTACTGTGCACATTTATCATCTCCAAACAATTATGCCGTTATAGTGCACTATGTGTTCTTGTCTTGATATATAAATAAAAATTAATTACTATTTGAGGAATTACACCAATATGTCATACCCAATGGTAAAAACTGAAACATACTCTAGATTTATTTTAATTATTGTAATCGATTCTTGGATGGTATACGATTCATGTTTCCATAAAGAAATAAAAAGGTCGTTCGTACAAACGCGTAATTAGCTTGTTTTTTTTTTATTAATTTATTAAATCACGAAAACAGCTACAATTTTACTTCATTCTAATAGTTAATTATTGACCTAAAATGTAGGAATTTGAAGTTTAAAAAGTGATAAATTAAACTTCGTTCTTTTCTATATTGACATAAACTATTGATTTGCTTTTAATAATCTCCTTACTTCCTGGCAAACATTTTAAAAATCGATTACATAATTACTACAGTGTGTGACGCTCCACATATAAAAAGTACTATACAGTGCAGAATACTTGATGAAAAGTGAATTGCTTTTATAAGGTGCGTTAGAATTAAATGCTGAACATAAAAGTCTTTGAAACATTTTTCTTATTATAACATATTTTGTGTAAATCATTAACATAATATGGTCAGTGCGTGACATTCTCAAATTATGGTGAGCGTGCGACGACTTTCAATGTACTACGAAAAGTACTGTACACAGGAGATTTTTTGATGAAAAGTAAAGTACTTTCATGTGTTGCATTAGAGTCAAATGCTGAACAAAATGTATTTCAAAGGTTTTTCCTCATCACAATATCGAGTAATATCACGCGTCACAAACTGACATTCAGAATACACTTTTCGACTGTAACTGCGGTATATCCGAGAAGTTAAAAAAACGCAAATTGGACATATGATATGTTAGCAGAAATATTGGGTTTCAAATTCTCTATTAAATAAGACGTAAATATTAAAAAATGCCGTCACGCACTGATATTTTTACAACCCACACTTCCACTTTGCGGAAGTACATTTCACCAAACTATCTGGAAGTATGGGCCCAACAAAACTATTTAATGTACTACTTTATAGGTGAATGTTTGAAGTTTTATTTTCATAAAAACAATATAAGGCTGTAGGTAGTAAAAGATAAAAAGAACCTGACATACTGACGTGATCATGATAATACTTACCAAACCGTAAACAAAACTAGAAAGAAATAGGTCATTCATTCATGCCACTCGTATAAAAGAGAAAAGCTTATTATGTATATATTTTAAATTTTGCATTCCAACATTTTTAGTTGTATAACTCATAATTAAAATTAGTAAAATCGTGGCTTTCTTTAACCTTTTAAATAATCCAACAACAGAAGCTCACTATGCATGTGTACTAAGACTTATTAAAGTAAGTATTTTTAGTAAACACACATCGTATACGCAGGGCTACAGCTTGTGTTTTGCAACGGAAACAATATTCGATTTTGGCGCCCCTTCGAAGAAGCCAAAAATTTACAACGCCCCCTCCTTATCTTCATTTCCCGCTCGCCTGTTCGGTGCTTGTGGGCGTTACACAGTGACCAAAATAAGTAATCTAAATGGACAAAACTCAATCACAAGTATGTAAATTGTGAGGAGCCAAACAGAACTTTAAACTGAATACTGTGAAGTTACTGAATCCATAAAAATAACCGTCTGTAGCTCTCTTGAAGGTAGTTTTTTTTAGGTTGAAATTGGCATAAAAGCAAGTAAACAGGAAGTCCTTATGTTAATACCGTTGGTGACTCCAAGATAGTGTAATATCTCAGTCCATTTATCTTGTGGTAAAATATATACAAGTGTTTAACTGTCCTACTGATTTGCACGTTTTATTATTCTTTATTCTCTTTACACCTGCAACAGAGAGTCATCTCCGGTTATTACAAGTTTTACATGTTACAATCATATACATTTTATTAATCATGGTATTACTTAAAACTAGAATGCTAAAAAAAAAGAAATGAAAGGTAGAAAAGTCACTATAGAGATCAGAGGGAAAATATGAAAGAAAAATATAAAAAGGAATACAAAAGTAAATTTGGTAATAAATGATGATGATTGGATTGTATTAAGATGAAAAACAAAGTTACGAGTGAAGAAGATATATAAGGTAACATTTACAAGGATTATATAAAAATGTCGAAAAATGATAAATTATTTTGCGTTGTAGATTTACATAAAATTACATAGTTTCTATTCCAATAATCTAATTAAAAATATTTACCTGTCTTAAAGTAGTTTCAAAATATGTATATATTCGGTGTATAATCCATATTAATTGATATAACTCATACCCGTAACTGAAAGCTATCTTCAGTTATTGTAGGTTTTGCAGAGTACAAAAGTATAATTTTTTTAAACATGATGTTGAAATACAAGATATAACAATATTACTAAAAACTATAGAGGTAAGAAAATAATTTTAGAAAAGTTACTGAATATGTTAATGATAAGTATAAAAAATACGAAATCAGTATTGAAAGGAATAAAAATTATGACAACATGCAAATTGTGATAAAATTGTGTATAAGACATACAGTGTCATAAAGTAAAAGCAGAGCTACCTTATGAAGAATATGTACAAGGGAATTCCGTATCAAAGATAATATATACATTTGAACACATCTTAGATTACTTTTGTAGTAGATTTAGCTGAAGATTGCATATTCTGCTATTCAAATAATGCAATTAAGATAATTTGCAAGCATTACAACATCTGTCTGATAAAATTTAGAAAATCTGTAAATTTCAATGCAAAATCTATATTACTATTTCTTTGTGCCATACTGTTGTCTTTTACAAATCCTGACCATCGGAGAGTTCATATTAGAAAACGGTATGTATAACGGTAATTTCTTACGTACTTATAGTCTGCCGACATTGAAATTTATTTTTTTATCAGGTCTCCGCAGTCAGTATTACCATTCACCAATTTATAAAGGAATACGTGTTCCGCCAATTCCCTTCTTTTAGATAAGGAGTCATAATGAAAATTTTCCAGTGGGCTATTATAAGAGATTCTCTATTTATATGAAGATGTTTTAAATTTCCTGTAATAAAGGCATCTTAGAAAAATTTCTGAACTATCTCCAATTTTTCAATTAAGTTTTTGGAGGAAGGGGACCAGATCAGAGATACATACTCTAATTTACTTCTTACAATACTATTGTAAAGTGTTACAGGAACCCTAATGTCGTTAAAGTCCTTTCTATTCCGAATTACAACACCTAAGCTTCATTAGTAAGTTTCTCAATATGATTTTCAAAAGTCAATTTGCTATTCAAAATTACACCAAGATCTCTTACCTGATTAATCCTACCTATTTTGTTATTATTAAGTTTATATTCAAATTCTGTTGAGTTACGTTTTCTGGTAAAAGATATAGTATTACATTTTTTTACGTTAAATACAGCTTATTATTGAAATCTTCCTGAAGTTTGTTACAGCTGTGTTCGTCAACTACTTCGATGAATAATTTTACATCATCTGCAAATAATAGGCATTTGGAATGCTTTATCTCCAACGGTAGATCCTTTCTAAATAATTGGAATAATAGTGGCCCAAGTTTGAGCCTTGAGGTACTCCTGAAGAAGTCTTATAATAGCTAGATTTCGATATTTGGTACGAAACGTACTGCTTTCTATCGGATAAATATAATCTCATTAAATTTATCAACCTTGCTGACATGCCATAAGTGTTCAACTTTGTAAGCAGAAGACTATGATCAAGTTTGTCAAATGTCTTTGAGAAATCTAAATATATTGCATCGACAGAACGGTTAGAATTTAATAAATTGAGTGAAGGTTGACAAATTAGTTATGGTTGATCTATTTATGTAGATACCATGTTGGAAAGGTGAAATGAATGGTTTTACATGACTAAACATTTTTTCGAATGGTTTATAGTTACGTACAACAATCCACCCTTACAATATTCTTGCTGAAAATTACATAATATAAAACGTCCCAATTAAGGAACTGAAATTTTATGAAAATCTAACTTTCTCTAAACCTGCAGTCTTTTGCTGTGTTCTTCCGCCTTCATTTAGTTTTTGTAATATTAAGCATACAATAGTGCACTGAATGAAGAAAAATGTTGCTGCCCGAACTTGCCCCAATGTGTTTATTCCTTTTTTCTTTAGAAGTGTTCTATACTTCTTAGAAGCCTGTATGAGATATAGTTGCATGAACGGACCAAGGATGGAAATAAAATTAAAATGTTTGCGTATATCCTCGCATATTTTAACATTCAAGATGTAGATCCAGAATCGGAAGCCAGCATCTTGGAAAAAGTAACAGATTTTTTACACCAATCGTCGCCAAGGTGGATCATGCAATCAAATGAAGGAAAGGTTTTTGACAATGGTAAGAAGATTTCCAGAAATACAGCATACTCTATAAACTACCGAAAATCAATCTTTAACCTCTGGTGTATGTGGACGTCCACGAAAATCCTTTGAAGAAGGAAGTGGAAAATTCAAAACACGCTGAGTTTGAACCCTACTGAATTTGACGACGACTGAAGAAGAAATAATATATATGCTGCTCAAAGTACTTTACACTCGGATGGACAGTGTGATGCTGCAGCACTACTATACTCAAAGAAATGGTGTACACATCTCCAAAACGTGCAACGAGAATAAAGAAGGATTTTCACATCTTATCATCAACAGTGTGGCGAAAAATAACTAAATAGGAAGCACTAGCTAGGTTTTAGATAAAAAGATTAGCAACTCTTCATACACTGTCATGTAACAACGTCTGAAGAGTATTGGTGCAAAGGTGCCCCTCATACCCATTTCTCACAAAAGCAAGAAATGCTAATCTGACAAGATAGTAATTACTGGAGTATCCGCAGAAGTGAATTTACACTCATTGATAGATCACGCAACGAAGAGACTTTGTGAGGTGTTGCAGAATGTACTTACCCAAAATAAACATAAGTTAGATAATATTGAACTGATAAAAGTGGGACTGCAATGAGAGTTCTGGATTCAGCTAGTACAAAAAACAATTTAGTAAGGAACCCACTGAAGGAGAGAAAATAACCCATACAGACTGTGTTATGTTGGTCATATCACTTGTGCCCCTCTAATTATCTAACTCCATTACAGAG
Organism: Lepisma saccharinum; assembly: GCA_022664845.1. Taxonomy (NCBI): domain Eukaryota; kingdom Metazoa; phylum Arthropoda; class Insecta; order Zygentoma; family Lepismatidae; genus Lepisma; species Lepisma saccharinum. Next base: position 51,110 of record JAGDQP010008160.1, read on the forward strand.
AATAAAAAATGATACTGTTATAACAATACTACACCAAGCACAAAGTGGTGTCGACCAATAAATTATTATTAAAATCCGAGTGCACAGAATTAATCAAAGCCGAGAAAGAAAAGGTTGAAACCAAACAGCTAAATTATCTCCGGTTCAAATAACTGTTGATGGTACAGTTTTCTGTGAGGTCAAAATACTACTTACGATATTAGATAAAAATTCTGCTATTCACTGATGGATGCTTTATCTAAAAAAAATATTATTGTGATGCTGCCCCAAAGACAACATTTCCTCAAAGATCTTCTAAAAAATAAACAATCCTGAAAGTTATCAATATAGTTTATCATCACTTCAAGATTCGCTGCTTTGAAGGCCTGATGAAAATAGCATACCACTTAGATATCAGAAAATGGTAACTTCCCAAAGTAGTTAAAGAGATGACGATGAACATGACCATTCAGATATTTTAAGTGACTTTGATAGCGATTAGGTTACAGGTACATATTAACTTCGAGTTTTTATTTTTTATTATATTTTGATTTCTGCGAGTTTAATTTCTGTATGTCCTAAGAACACAAAGTTTAGAATATGCGTTATATTGAACTTCAGTTTCTTGTTTGATACGTGTTTTTACGAAAAACCCACAGAGCATTACTAAATAAAAACAGTCTGCGTATAACTATGACGAAAATTTGCATCTTTAATTGTGTCCCTCTAGAATAGCAAAATTGACCACTGTGCGTGATTCTCCTAGACTCCTCTGTACGGGATGTCACCTCTAACTTCTCGAACGGACTCTCAACTTAATAATTTTGTAGGTCAAAAACGATAGAAACTGCACTTAAACCCTCCACTTTTTACTTTACGCCCCTAAACTGAAAATCCTGGCTGAATCCCTGGAAGGCACATGCGCACTTTCCTCTCCCTTACTTGCGGCCCTGGATACCTTCCAAGAGCTGATTGCACTGATCTACAAAATGCTCACTGCATGTTTGAGTTTTTACTACAGGGCTTCACTTAATCGTAGAAACGCTCTAATATTGATTAATTTTTTTTACTTTTGGAACACAAGAATTTTGGCCACGCATTATATCGTAATGTTCCCTTGGAACACCGTATGTGTCCCGTGGATTATGTTTTGCTTATTAGGTAGAACAAAGGGTACACGGAATTGATTTTATCCCAGAACCAGTTCTAATACAAAACTATACAAGTGCGATATATGTTAATAAAATGAGTGTCCCGAACCCGGAACTATAGTGAGAAACTTTGGCCTTCTTCTTCTTTGATGAACAATCCTCAGAGAAGTAGGTTCAAGTCCTGCACCAGTTCGTTGCAACTGATATGCCCAAGGATGTACTAGACTCGTTACAGTCGTGTGTACAGGTTTGCGGTTCAAAGGGGACACACCAGTTCCGTTGCAAACTTGTGTGTGTCAGGTAAGGAAGGATTAATACCAGTTCCGTTTCAGACATGTGTATGAAAGACTGCTCCGGCTCGTTGCAGCCGATAAGCAGGAAGGTAGGGAGAGGTGACCACCCAGGCGACGAGTAATAGCTCTTGCCTAGATGTTCGGATATTTATAGGTCTTTTTGGGAGTACTCCTCTAATTCCCTCCTTCAGCTGTGTCAACTCCATCTAATTGCGACGGTAACTCCATCTGGCTGCGACGCCAACTCCATCTTTCGTTCTTGATTGAACTGTTGTTGTCGTCTGCTTTTACGATGGCTCGTGCTGTTTACTATCTGCTAACGTTGCTTGTAGTACAGATATTTGTTACACACTTTTTACTATTTGTTTATTTTGAATGAGTGGCACGTGTTCTTAGGCATGCGGTTCATTACATGCCCCCCTCTCATTTGAAAAATAATAGAGAGGCAAATTTAAGTTTTTGGTGAGCTTATATTTTTCATTTAATACACTTATTCAAGATTTAGCACTGTGCGCGTGATATTTCCACTAAATATTCCACTTAAAAACACTATAAACACTGAGCTTGGAAAATAAACACTGCACTTCCTTGTAAAAATCACTCTTAGGCACGGGCGGCGTTGTCTCCTTTTGAATGGGGTATAGATAGCGCACTATTTCACTGGATCAAGCAGAATCGGTCAGAGTGACGTCATTTTCTTCAAGACAGTGAGGCGAATGTGTTTGTAGTGAGTTCGTTAACATTTATATACGAGGTCGCTAATAGTTTGTGGTGTCAATGCACTGTCCGTATTATCGACCATTTGTATTTTTGTTCAGAACGAATGTTCAATGTGAAACGTGTCATGTATGGTTTCACTATTGGAGTATATGAACATTATACTATTGTATGAACATTATTCTGTTAAGTTGTTTCTTTCACTTGTAAGCTGGATCGTGCATCGAAACACAGTCATCTCCGAAAGGACTTACGTGTAATCAGGATCTTGAATCGAAACGCAGTCATTTTCCTCAAACGTAAACTAACGGGGGTTTACTATTGACTGATATTAATTATACATTAGTAGGTAATGGTGCTCTTGCTCTATAATCAGAGCTTCTGATACACCATCGGGTATATACTATTATGTTAGCTATAACTATTGTGTCCACTTTGTGAATTGCTTCCGTTTGAGCCCGTAGGGATTGTCCCTTTTTCGGTAACACCTGTTTGTAAGTGAAATTTAACTGGTGAAAACAATCAATTATTGTGGATGTACTTGTACTTGGGCTTCACAAATAAGGAACGCTTTGTGTTCGGAACATGATGGAAAGTTCGTTTCAAAATTTTGGTGCTCCATTTTCATTGCCCTAAATTTGGCGGCAAAATGCCATTTGTCAAAATACTAAGTCCTTGGCATTTACTACATTGTTTATGTTGATTCGTAGTCATAGTATAACGATCAAGTTCGCTATGCAAGGCACTTGAACAATGGTTATTTGCTTCACTGCAAACCTCAGGATATGATGGAGAATGACAAAAGACGTGATTTAAGCGAAGAACTTGTGATCCGAATATGCGTCAGTGCTGAGCTATAGCCCACCAAAAATGGACCAAAGTAGAACAAAAATGAATAGAACGAGAGAACGAAGTGTCGGAGAAAGATTGGGTCAAAGGAACGATTGCAGAATGTGCCCTGTAGAGTCGATTCATGCACACATCGATGCGGAATAGTTTCGGCGCAAGGGTGGGGGCGCATATGACAGCACTGGTTGGGAGCGGAAACACGGGGTCAAACGTACCGGGATGATGGCAAATGACAGAGTAAACAATGTGAGAGACGGATCCCGAGTTCGACAATGGAGCAATCCCGAGCCAGAGCATGCCGAAACTGCGATGGAATACGACACACTAGCGAGAACTAGAGAACGAAGTGTCGGAGAAAGGTCGGGTCAAAGGAACGGTTGCAGTATGTGCCCTGTAGATGCGATTCATACACACAGCGATGCGGAACAGTGGCGGGGCAAGGGAGGGCGCATATGACTGCACTGGTTGGGAACGGAAACATGGAATCAAACGTACCGGGATGATGGCAAATGACAGAGTAAGCAATGTGAGAGACGGATCCGTAGTGCGAATTGCAAGAGCCGCACGTTGCGTGGTATGACGCTGTCGCGACGCTGGGGCACGTACAATACTCCACACGACAGCATACATACATTGTTTCCTGAAACCCTATTGCCGAACCCACAAACAACACGTGTCGTCGTATTACAAGCGGCATTCGACACCTGTCCTTGCGTTGATATCATACGTTACGTACGTTGGTGGTTGGACACAAACAGAGGAAACAACACGAGGCTCTGTCGCTGTACGCCCTCTGTATCACATGACTCGGCGGTAATGTACATGATCGTTGTGCAGGTGACGTGTTTCCTTCCAGAACCTGTAGACGGCGTGTTACTATTCCGTGGTTAGTCGCTCAGTATCATTACCTGTGCGTTGTCTGGGCTGGTGATCTGGAGAAGGCGTAGTGCGGGAGTGAAATGGCGATCACGTTGGAAGAACTTGCAGATATGGTGTTTGTATATGGGCGAGCGAATGGAAACAGTCGTGCAGCTGCAAGGTTGTATCGCACCAGGTATCCAGACAGGCGCCATTAAAAGTACACCATGTTTCCGAGGCTGTTTCGGCGTTTACGGGAAACGGGAAACTTGCGCCCAGTCAGTCACGACCACAGGCAAGCGACGAACAATCAGGACTCCTGACCTTGAAGAAGAGGTTTTTGAGCGTGTGACAGAACACTCGCCAAGCAGCACTAGAGCATTAGCACAAGTGGGGGTTGATCACACTACTGTGTGGAGAGTACCCCGTGAACAATACCCGGAATAGTCATGTGTGGGCCGACGCAAATCCACATGGTACCATTGTGCATGGACATCAACAGCGATTTGCGGTAAATATCTTTGCAGGCATCGTTGGTGACCAACTGATAGGACCATATCCCTTACCGCCTCGCTTAACAGCACCAGTGTACGCAGTGTTTCTGGGCGAAACACTCCCTGCATTCGCAGAAGATGTACCTCTTAATGTTCGTGCACGTAAGCGGTTTCAGCATGACGGGGCCCGGAACACTTTGTCGCAGCTGCGCGTCAGTGCCTTGACGTTGCCTTCCCGCTTAGGTGGATCGGAAGAGGCGGTCCGATTGCTTGGCCGGCACGCTCCCCTATCTGAACCCCATTGATTTCTTCTTGTGGGGTTATGTAAAAGCGCTCGTTTACGACACACCTGTCCAGAACGAAGAAACCCTCCTTGCACGCATCCTCGCTGCCTGTGAGATGATTCGCACAAACCCAGGCATCTTTGAGCGGATGCGCCAAAACCTATTACGGCGATGCCATGCCTGCATCGCATCCCAGGGACGCCATTTTGAGCAGCTGCTGTGAATGTAAGTACATTTGCTTATTGTGTTTCTGTCCTACCAATATCATGTGCAGTCTTGTCTATCATTAGTATGTGTCGTCCTACATTACCACACCTACTGTACGATTGTTGTACATGACCTTCTACCGCACTCCGTTGTCGTGTGTGCCGTACGTATTCCGTGCTCCAAGGATCTTGCTTCCTAGGAGCGCTCTGACACTTCGGTGATTTACAAGCTTTGCGATCCCACATTCTGCCACACCCCTGTCAACAGCCAAACTGTATATCGCGTTCGTAACGCCGGAAACGAGCCGCCACGTGTTTGCTGGCCTCTTGTCGCACTGGCACGTTGCCCTAGAACTTTTCCCAACGCTCCGCTAGTAATGCAGTACATTGCTGTGATCCTTCGCAAACGCCACCACTGTTCCGCATCGATGTGTGTATGAATCGCATCTACAGGGCACATACTGCAATCGTTCCTTCGACCCGACCTTTCTCCGACACTTCGTTCTCTCGTTCTATTCATTTTTGTTCTACTTTGGTCCATTTCGGCGGACTATAGCTCAGCACTGACGCATTTTTGGATCACAAGTTCTTTGCTTAAGTCACGCCTTTTGTCATTCTCCATCATCCCCTGAAGTTTGACCCACCATTAAAGATACACCCTGTATATATATACAGGGTATTCCGCAATTCCTATGACAGCATTTGGGAGTTGAAAGTAGACATCAAAACAAACAAAAAAACTATATTGACACAAATCGCAAAGCGGCGTCCTTTACGAGTTATGGGCGTGGGAAATTTGGCGGCACGGAACTTTGAGACGCTATAGCACAAGGACGAATGGCCGTGACACCGGCGGCGTGGAATTTCATAAAGGAAGTCATATGCGTTGTATCCAAAAATATCAAATCAAAACTCCAGAACAATTGCGCATGGGATTCCCTAAAGGAAGTGATGGATTTCCGCTTATGTTTGCAAATAAAGATCGGTGAAAATGAGCTGGAAAGGAAAGAGTATGTAATATTAAAGTAGAATTCGTCTGTGCCACTTCGATAGTGCAAACATAATCAAAGATATGGAGAATTGTGGGGTTGCGATGAGTGGTTGCATAACTACCAGTAAACAAGTTGCATGTGTATAACGTTTTTGAAATGTCACATGAAAGATAGTTGGTTTGCTGAGAGTTCTACGTACATGTGAAACACGTAAAAGCAGTACAAAACGTAGTCTTATTATTGATCTGTGGGAGTAACAAAGATACTAGTAGTATTAAGTCGAGAATCATTGTGCAAAATGTGACTGGACTCTATTCATGTTACATAATAATCAAAGTTTGTTACCAAACCACCCTGGGTTGCTCGGAAAACAACTGGCATCCATTCAGACCATGCAGCTAAACTCTTGGCTTGCTGCAACTCTACTGGGTGTACCTGAAACACATTTACAGTAGACTGTCCTAAGTACATACTATGGAAAAAAGTCACACATATCATTCAAGACAGGCATGTGGTATTTGTGTTTGCGATGTACGCTATCTGCATTAACAGAGAACGTCATTGAGTGACATGCAAAATGAATGAAGCACTTTGTGTGTCTGCCTGCCACGCGGTATGTGTGTCCGAACCCTACTGCGACCGAACATCGTGACGGAAAGTTTCACTGGTGTAGGTCATTCTCACCAGACAAATGCTGAAATACCTTCTGTAAGGCCAGGGCCGTTGCTTTCCAAATCGTGGGCCCTTATGTATCCCAACCGGAGCTTCAGGTACGTAATGGCCATAAATAACAAATACAGTAGTATGTAGTTTCGAAGTGTGTTTCTGGTTCCGAGAGTGTGCCTAGGGTATGACGGAACGTAATTGATATGCCACTCATTGTTGCACGTGTCCCCTGTGGGTAAGTGGTAACGCTCGCTTCCGTCTAACAAAGGGGTCCCGGGTTAGATTCCCGGTGGGGACACATGTACGTAAAGCTGTAGGTCCCGTCCTTAGAAGCTCTTTAGCTCGTTTAGGACGTTAATAACAATTCACGCACGCACGCATTGTGTCACATGTGCAGATCGTGGAAGACATTAATATGAATGCATGAAGTATTGGACTATTTCTATTTATGAATGCTTGTCGACCAGAAACAACATGATGGCACAATGAAGACTGAATCATACGAGCCTTATCATTCAAGGTTGTCACAAGACACGTAGTAATCATCACCAGCTGAGCCAAAACCACAATTTGCCATTTTTGTTGTTCATAGTGGAATGTGTGTGTGTGTTCGACATAACATAATCGAGAAAAGAAGCAGACAATACAACACTTTTGTACATTGCAGGAAGAAAAGTAAATGTGCAGGAATAACGTGTATAATAAACAGTTCGTACCGGTTTTACCTTCCGAGTGCTTCACATGTCCAATCCTGGTTCTGACTTCGTATCCCATTTTACCAGAATGTGTATCTATCAACAAGCGCAGCAAATTGGTTCAACAAAAACAAGCATTTTCACATGGCTTTCCAACTGGCGTGTATGACGTTCACGCTGCGAGCCCCTGCAAATAACTTGACGTACGCCTATCAGTACAATCTTCTCCACCGTACAACAGTTTGCTTTGTGATCGAGGCCAGAGAACAGTCTCTCGTGATCTGATCGTGCAGTTTAATGAAATGGCCGAGTTCACGTTTGATGAGTATGCAGAAATGCTATTAATTTATGGCGAAGCTCATCGTCATGGAAGGCGTGCGCGTCTTCTTTACGCCGAGCGCTTTCTACATCGTCGACTACCGTCACTTACTATCTTTGCCAGACTAGAACATCGGCTTAGGGAGAGAGGTGCCTTCCCCGTCAACAGAATCGACTGTGGTGCTAAGAGACGCGTACGAAGCCCGCAGTTTGAAGAGGATGTGCTTCGACGAGTGGAACGGGATCCTTCGACGAGCACCACATAGCACCACGAGGTCATAGCTGCCTAACTGTCTGTCTGTCTGATCCATAAATGTAAGTTAAAAAAAAAGATATGAACTTTGAGAATATTGGAGAAATCTTCAAATCGACAAATTTATGAGTGGAAACAGAAGTTTCATACCGGTAGCATATTTACTGTATTGAGGAATATTTCCTTGTGGAGAACAAGCCAAATCAACTACGCTCATTCTTATAATCATATCACAAGTAATTGTAATTGATCACAATTTTCGCCAAATGAAAAGGTTCATAGATAAGAGCAGTACATCAGTGCCTTATGAAATAAATAGAAGATGTCAAATGGCGTAACGTTGTTTTGGAAGACTACACTTTATTTTCACAATCAAACTACCAATGGCTCTCAAGCGTAAAGTTTATAATCAATGTGTCTTACCTGTAATAATGTACGCTGCGAAACTTAAACTTTGAATGTGCAATCGACTTAAAGATTGAGAGCTACACAACGAGCAATGCATTGTGGCAATAACCAGGAGGGACAGGAAGCCAAATGAATGACTTCACGCACAAACAAAGGTAAAGGATGTAATCACGACTGCGAAAAGGTTGGTATGGAGATGGGCCGGTCACATAGCTATACGAACAGATGGAAGGTGGATGACACTTGCACTACAGTGGATTCCTAGCGAAAAGAAAAGACCGAGACGACGTCTAAATGTAAGATGGGTAGATGCAATCAAGCGTTTTTTCAGGAGCTACATGGATGAAGATAGCTGCAGACCGAGATATGGGAAATGAAAAGGGAGAGACCTTCATCCATCGGTGGATAGAAAACGGCTGAATATGATGATGCTGATAGAAACATACCACGACAGAAACACGTCCGTATGTCACAGAAGCACGTGACTGTTACTGGAATTGCGGTCCAACACATAGTACATGGCTCCATTCTTGTATGCTCTCTCTTTTTTCCTTCTCCCTGCTTGATTATTTCTCTTTTTCCCCCAATCTCGAGGTCTGCAATGATATACGGAACCTGGTTTCTCTTCACGGCTTTGTCAAGAAAAAACTATTACCTACTCTTAGTGATACTTGCTGGCGGCTCTTCTGTTTACTTCTCCAAAGCTCTTTCAAAGAAAGACCTACGAAGATTATTTAAATTTTACTAATATTACTACTTAGTGTGACCATGCATGCTCATTATGTCTTCAGGATAGTCCTTTTCTCTACGAAATATCACTTGTCTTCAGACACTTGGTGTCTTTATATATATATATATATATATATATATATATATATTATTCTTTACACAGGATGATCGTTTGACCTAGATACTTCGTACAGCATCCATTTACTCCTCTCGTGAGAGTTCCGTTTCTCTCACACACTGTTACGTTCCAATGAGGATTTCTGGTTCTCTTCTTTCACATCGTTGGATAACAAGTGACATGTTAGTTAATTTCCTCTCGTCTCTTCTATTACGTGACATATGCCATATAATATTTCTCGTATCAAACAGGATATAACCCTTTCACAGTCTCCTCCTCGATAAATTTTGTTTCTTTGCCCTAAAATGGGTTACATGCGTTGGACCAACACGGCGTTGGACCAACACGAAACCATCATGACGTAGGACCAACACGTCGTTCGACCAACAATAATAACCGGCATACGACCAACACGGTAAAACAAAAATCTTGATAATACTGAAATAATTATGTAATAATAATTTATGTAAAAAACTATAGCGTGGAGTGCCACTGGAGTAAAGCCAATACGGCGTTGGACCAACACGGCGTTGAACCAACAAGGCGTTTGACCAACACGGCATTGGACCAACACGGCGTTAAACCAACAAGGCGTTGAACCAATACGGCGTTGAACCAATACGGCACTGAACCTAGAAAATTGTGTATTGCTCATGCAATCTTGCTTTGACTATTTCAAATGGAGGATGGTTGTTTGAAAATTGTATCTTTTTATTTATTTTTATTTACGTACGATAGGGATCTCAGGCTCTGGCAGAGTTATTTCAGTAATACTAGTAGGCATCCACCAAGCACTAGTAACGTGCTATATTTTCTTTCCCTTCGCCACTATACTGGATTTGGTTAATTTTCTTCAATGTGGCACGCCAAAATAATGTTTTACTAGAGTATACCATACATGTAATTTCATTTCTCAGTATAAAAAGTTTGAGCAGCCAATATTCTAATTATTTTTCTCTTTTTGATGATCTCCAGTATTATTCGTATCTCGCCTATTGTGCTAAGCACTTTCTCATTTGGCGTTTTTCTGTATATAGCTTATTTTCTCTATTCTTCCCCATGTCTACATTCCCGCTCCATACAACACAATACATCTTAATTAATCTTTTCCGTAGCTCTTCGTTCAGAGATCCGCAGAAGAGATTCTCTTTGTTAGGCTATCGCTATTCTCTCCATGAGCTCTTTCTCACATTTCACATCATCGCTTATAATACTTGGCAAATAACTGTCCTACTTTTCACTTCCAATCTTGATGTTAGCTATGGTTCGATATGTTCCAATTACCATCTCTGTTGTTTTATTTACGTATTCATGTTCTTCACAGATTTTTTGCAGCTGTTTTAATATAATTTTAAGTGATGTGTCATAGCTTTCGAAGCATCTTTTTATAACTTATTCTAGATAATATACAGGGTGGTTGCAAAGTAGGGTTCAAACATCGAGAGGTGATTGATTCCTCACATCAAAACAAGAGAAAAATTAATTTAAAAAAATACTGTATCCGGCATAGATGGAGTTACAGACGTTCAAAGTTAGTATAGCATCGACACAAATCACGTCATACCTCGAAATGTAATGACGTAGCTTGTGTCGGCTTAGCAATGCACAATGGAAATAACCAACTTAGTGTTGTAAAAAACATTTTTTCTGTGAAGTTTTTTCATGTTGTTTTTCTGTTCTTTGTCATGCTTTTTTTTAAAATGTCGTTTGTTTTTCTCACACAGCAAGCGATTTAATGCTTTACGCTGCAGATAATCAATGTAATCAGCAGGATTGGAGATAAACTTTCACACATTCATCCTAATTTACTATTGCTTTATTTTTCTGCACACTTACGTTACGGGACAAATGATGGGATTATTTATACATTTACTGCCACATTGCTATACTTCCTATATCTTCACCCTGAAAAACATTAGAACATGGACTCTAGTTATTTAGTGTGGTTTGTATTAGAATACTAATAAACCTCCAAGGAACAAAATAAATATTTTGAATTACAAGAAGAATTTAAATTCCTAGAGAGAATACAACTTCGAAAACATCTTTACTATATACTAAAAACCATGAATTCTTACCGAAATGTGCTCTCATCCCGTATATACAATACGTTAATTTCTAATTACGGTATTATTCAAGGAAGCTATATATTTTTTATCATAATTACCATACGCAAAAATCAATTATCTTTAGCTCAAATTCCCTAGAATTAACCTGTTTCTATTCAATGGCAGATACGTATGTTTGGGTTTACTAGTACCTTGTTTTCGAATTTTAATTTAATTTTTAAGGGCTTTAGGCAACTTTGACTCCTGCTGGACAGATGATGATGAGATGAACTGGTAGAATTAAGAAAGTAGCAGGAAACGGGAGAACCATGAGAAAACCCACGCACACGGTATTTATCCACCACAAAACCTACATGGTATGAGCAGGGATCGATCCGACGACCCCTAGCGCCAGAAGTGAGCTCTCCACCGAGTCATCCACTGCTGCCCATTAGTACATTGTGCATCAGTATAAAAACACTGGACATTGCTCCCTCATGGTCCGGGCTCCAAGGCTCGCGCCATACTGTGAAAATATATACAGATACAGAGAGTGTAAAATATATTTTATGTTATATGCATATTTCAAAAGTGTTCTATAAATGCATAATGAATACTCTTGTAAACAAGCAACTACATATAGGTTTCTTCTAATTCAGGGGTTCCGACTGGTGCCCCGCGGGTCGCACGTGAACCGCCAAACCTTTCCTTGCGGCCCGCGAGGTCTGTTGGAAAAATAAATTAAATTATTGATCGTACGATGTATATCTCCCAATATGGACGTTTTATTTTCGCCCTAATCTTTCGCTCTTCCAGGACAAAAATAAATTACGAATATATACAACGAATATACGATATAATAAATCACAGCCATATTCAACCCACTAGTGGATTAGGCCTCTCCCCGAAGGGAGGAGTTAGTATACTGCTCCCACGCTGACCAGACGGGTTGGGAGAGGAGAGCCGAAACTCTCACTGCAGCTCCTCAATTGTCCTCACGATGCTGGGTCAGCACCGAAATTTTAAGACCTCATCGGGAATCGAACCCGGGACCGCTCGCACTGAAGTCGAGCGCGCTACCGACTAGGCTACGCAGGAGCTCATACGATATATACAACGATAAATTATAAATAAATTTTGGTCAAAAAAATTAACCTCCACCGAAGAAAGAAATCAATACAGATTGTAAGGTATTATCAGTCAATAAATAAACAACGGATAATCGGAACTATATATTTGGAACACTGTTTAATCACAGAAGTTCTGCGGGTTGTCTTAGGTAAAATTCATAGGTATCAATAAAACATGATCTGAAGTCAAACTCTCTATACACCATTGTGTAACGGTCGTCCCCTCCGAGGCTCCTGCACTAATAATGGAAGTGACCAGAGTGGAACAGCGATCGCACATCCAAGTGGCCGTTCTCCGGAAGAAAAACGCGCGTGTCACCTAGAATTGGTAGAAGCGTTAGGGAATAATGCTCTGTCATATCGAATTGTCGCAAGTAGCTTTTCAGCGAGAACGCCAAGCAACCAGACACATGAAATGGTCAAGGCGGACCGATGTGTCACGTGCCGTGTTAGAATATCTGTCGGAGAACGAGAAACGACGGACGCTGCGTGAATTAGAGATGGAGACTGGGATTGAGAAGCATACCATTCATAAAATTTTGACGCATGATCTGAATCTACGTAAAGTTCCGTCGAAATAGGTTCCACATGCCCTCACAGAGATTCAAACGTAGACACGATATGCAGTTTGTTCTCATCGCATACAGCACTATGAGAATGACGGCAACCAATTTTTTCCAGGATCACCGTTATTGATGCATTCTGGGCCAGACCGTATGAAGCTGAGTTCAAATCACAGTCCTCAAAGTGGAGACATCCAAGGTAACCACGTTGGCAGAAGTTTCGGGAGAATCCCTCGCCCACACGATTGATGTGATTGTAGCATATTACACAAGGTGAATACTGG